>JAREIK010014880.1:52500-62500 GCA_029783825.1 Sapria himalayana | reverse complement strand
ATGAGAAAAATACGGCATGATTTCAAATCAATCTTTTGGCGCATCATCACTCTCCAAAGACACGCCATCATTTGTGAGCAAGCATGGAGGATAAGACGAAACATCTCTACTCACCACAAGTCACAAACTAAAAGGTGACGATTATCCATGATAGTCCTCAATCGGTGATACATCTATCGTCCCAATCATGCAATAGAATCATCATCAGAGAGATGACTTCTCAAAAAACCCTTAAAGTGAACAAAAGACGACAAGACCATGGATTATTAACTATGGAGCATGTGAGAAAATCTCATCAAATCAAATAGTAGATGCATCCTTGTCAGCAATTGCAGAAGTTGAAGCAAATCATGGCTACGAAAGACATTGTGATCTATGTTTCCAATTTAGATTGCAATTTACTCTCAATAATCAAATTTGCCTCATAATTAACATAAATTAAGTAGTTAGAATAAAATTTGATTGATGATTATATTGATAATAATGAATCAAATTGACTAATGAAATAATTCAAATAGCTTTTGCCTTGACTTATATGAAAATCAATAATTGAATTGAAGTAATACCCAAGGGTGATGTTCAAGGGTGTTTCTTTTTCAAGTTGGTCCTTTTCGAGTCCCAACAAAAATAGTGAAATAATGTTATGACACTATTGTGTTGGTCATCAAAATTATATGTGGCTCAAGAAGTTATTTTCTTCACTATCTGATAATAAAGTTTAACATTTTTAGATGAGAGTTGAACGCGCATCTAGTTGAATATTCTTGATAAGAGAAAAGTATGAGCAAAACAAATCTTCCAAAATTTCAATTCGATGTTACAAACTCAATTTTTTAGCAAAATTCAAGTTATCAAATCATATAATGTTAAGGATTATTGGGTACTATAAATTTTATAGTAATATTTACCTAAGCTTATTAATGAATAAATTCCAATAAAATAAGATAATAAAGAAAAAATTAAATACTTTTTAAAGTCAAGAACTTTCTACCCATCTATCTTCAATGCAATGATACAATACAACCCATTGATGACAGGCATCCTCAACATTATAGCGAATTAGATCCTAAGCCTATAAAGTGCATGCCTTCTCAAGTACTTATCTCTTCAAAAAAAATATATAAATGCTACTTGCCTTTACTAAGAAATATATAATTTTATGGATGCAACCTTCTTTTAACAACAATAATTTCAAATTGAAACTTTTTCAACCCTTTGGATGATGTTAAGTTGAACCCTGACACAATAGTGGTTTTACAATCACCTCAATCACAAACCCTTGATCATGACAATATTCGACCTAGATCTCCTCTTCATTGTGTCAAAGTTGAATCTAAAAGCTCACATTCATTTTCTCATGTCAATGTCCAATCAAAAAGCCATGAAAATAGTCAAAATCTCATTCAAAGTGTCATCCCTCAACTTGCAAACAAGGAACTTCGTGTTTATACAAGAAAGATGAATCCAAGAAAAAAGACAAGGCTCGATACTTCTTTCTCATAACCAAGTATTAAAATATCGGTTTCTACGGATATATCGGTACTTGGATTTTACGAATATATCGAATATATCAAAGATATATTGGTGTATATTTGCATACGAGCACCAATCAATGATAGATATATCGATATTAATGAAAATATTGATACTTAGAATTTATGAAAATATCAGAGATATATCGGTGGATATATCAGAAATTTGTATCATTGCGCATTACCAATAATCTAAAGAGAATCCAAATTGTGTAGTGTTTATGTCAGAAAGAAGCATGTTAGCTACAAGTAGATATTTACAGTTAAATATAAAGCTAAAGAGAACATTGAAAGATTCAAAGCACACTTAGTTACAAAACGGTTCAATTAATCTTATGAGATACATTACAAAGTGACATTTATCTAAGTAGCCAAACTCAATGCTATTAAAGCCCTCTCACTAGTAGATTATCAATACTGATCTTTATATTAACTAGATTATCACACAAATTCCTCTCTCTCTCCCTCTCTCCCTCCCTCCCTCCCTCGCTCTCTCTTGCCTTCTCTCTCGCTCCCCCCTCGTTCCCCCTTCACTCATCCCCCTCCATCCCCAGCTCCATGCTCCTGCCCACTCGCCAAATAACTCTTGCGACAATTATCTCGCATATCCTTGGCCAATGAATTAAATCCTCACCAAAATAACCCATAGCAAATTATTAAGCGTATCTTCAATTTCTATGAAGTTATTCACAGTAGTTCAACACTGATTACCTCATTCTTTCTCAACACAAAAAAAAAAAAAAAAACAAACCACAACAAAGTGTATAGATAAACACCACCACAACACAATGACTGCACCCCATGAAATCACCATGGGCACTCACCGCACCACCATGGCACCTACATGACAAAATGCTCACGAACAGAAGCAAACAAACAGATAAACCAAACAGCGCCACAACAAAAGACAGCATCTTCATTTATAGGAACCTAATGCCATCTCTCAAGATCAACGAAATTGGCATATGGTATGCTGGGACATAGGTCACCATGCACCACCAACATTCAGAACCCACAACACCATGTCATTCATATAACCCCTATATACCATGTTAGGGTCTGCAAAACACCAAGGAGAGAAATTTGAGGAGAGAGAAAAGGAGGGAGAAAGATAATGTTCTTTTTCATTTCCATTAAAAATAACACGGCGCGAATCAAATCAAGGACCCATGCTAAGCGCTCCCATACAAATAAAATATAAAAAACTAAGATAAAGTACAATGAAATAAAACCAAGAATATTACTACTACAAATGATGCATCATCACGAGGTAATCTCCATTACTTCGTTATTGCAGGAATTATTGCCACCTTCATAAGAATTAAAACAGTTCTAATCCAATTTTATCCTTGATTGCTGTACTTTTTTACATTAATATCATCAATCATGTTAATCCAAGCAGAAATGATATGTTGTTTAACTGTCAAATTGGAAAACATTGAACTAAACATATCTTTCCGGTGTAGTTAAATAGCGAGCTCATTACCTGGGATCAAGGAAAGGGAGGAGATCAAGAGGACAATCTTCAAGAAGGCTAACATCAATCGGATTTCTCATCCATGGTAATACAGGAATACTTGATCCGTTTGTTGTTTTATCCATTCTCTTTTTGTTATTCTTCACCAATTCACCTCACTGTAGTAAGCGAAGAATAAAGTAATACACATCCCTGCAAAATTAAGTTATTTGCAGACAATCATTAACAAATGGCCTTAAGTACCATAATGAAGAAATTTATAACTGCATAATCTAAGACACATGGTATCCATGTAGTAAATATGGGAATGTGCTTCCTAAAATATTGAATAAATATTTGAACATGTGACGTTAATGTGCATAAGGATCAGCAGAGCATACCAGCATATTCCATGATCATGGAGGCTCATCACCAATAATAAGCATCCAAGATTAAAGTTAACACATTCATGCAATCTAGAATTTTGACTAGAGATGACAAGTGGGTATGGTAGACAGGACTCGACATAAGGCATGACCCGACTAAATCGTGTCTGGCCTGACATAGCACGAACCATAACCATGCCTAGACATGGAATGTGTCGTGATGAGCTAGAAGTTTCTATATCTCTTGCCAAGTCAGGAAGGACCCATGTGCTTGACCAGTATGCAGAGTCCTCTGACACGGTCCACCAGCATGGTAACCATGACCCAAGACAATGGACCGGGAAGTGGGCCTGGTCCACTTGGCTCACACCCGCCCCGTTTGATCCATTTTTTTATTAAAATTAATTACTTTTTTTAAAAGTCACCACGTGCATGTGGCGGATTTTATTAATGAAACCCACCTCGAGTACATGGGTGGTCATTTGGGATGCCATGTGTACATAGCAACTAGCATCACACACCTAGGACTGCAGAAGCCAACATTTGATTCTAGACTACCAAAATTGCATTGTCACACATCTTTAAGAAATAATCTTTAAGAAGCCAACATCCGGATACCTCATCACAACCAAAATCTTTAAGAAATAATCAATTAATGAATTTTTTTCACGCCCCCTAATCCCCTCTCACCAACCTCAAGGTAGATGCATATGATAAACTTTCACGCTGATAGATCATCTCAATAATTATCACAATCAAGCATGTTTAACTTTAAAATTCTTATGAGATACAATACATTAGTAATATTTTAAATGCATTACACATCTAACCAATTAATATTGATTTTTACAATTTTACCTCAACAATAAGGCATTGATACCATCATGCCACCAAAGGCTTGAACACATTGTCACCAACACTCGTAGAAGGTGAACTACCACCAACACAACCCAACACCATCAATATCACAACAAAACCCACCTCATATAAGCATTCATTATGTATGTGATTTGAGACAATCCACATGAATGGTGCCCCCAAAAAATGAACAAAAAATTAAATAAAATCTCACAAAGTACAATAAACTAGTTAGCCTCTTCTAACACACATTCTTCTTCAATCACATATTCAATATCTTAGACAAATAAATCCACTTTATTTTGTCCAATTGTCATCATATATAAATACATCAATAATTAACATATCGTTGATAAAAATGAAATAATGAGCTCTTTAAGAATTTGATTTCTGAATAACAAATATATGTCTTCAAGTAAGAGTGAATAATAAATAAAAGTAAGAAAATAAAAATTTGTTACAGATATTTTATAATGAATGACTATCATTTATATAAGATCTTTAACTTTCTCACCATGACTTTTAGTTTTTTCATAGTTATAATATTTAGACTTATTGTATGCCTATAAATAAGCATAATCATAGTTAAATATAATGATCCCTACTTTTATTCTTTTTACTTCTTTCTCTTTCTTTATAACAAAAATCACAATACGTAATAGAAGATATTACATTAATAAGAAGGATAATTGAAATAATAAGCTATTATTATATAAAATTGGAAGTGCAAAATCAATCACCAATCATTCAATCTAAAATCAATGAGCTAAAAAATAATATCATTCTCATATTATCATATTATTGATATAATATATAATAGCTAGGTCACATGTTTCCTTTGAAGTTATACATGATATAGAAATAACAACAATTTGAAATTCAAATAGCTATCTTTAAAGTGAGACTAGTTAAAACATTTATATGATAACACGCGGTGCAAATAACATCAATAAAATAAAATTAAATTAATAATTTTCCTTTGATCATAAGCCCATATGAGGGCCACAGCTTCCGTTTTCCAGGTTATCTATTTTGGTTCAGAAAATGCGAATCAGGAAAGAACAACGGAGCGTTTGGTGGTCCAAATTGCTGTTAGGTCCAAGCCAACCAAGTCCTACTCCTGGCTTGCACATCTTGAATGGGTTCCCTGGCACTGGCAGCCTTGTGAGGTCAGCCCGGCATAGCCAGATGGCCTTGCATCCCCATTCAGACAGGCCAGGGCCACGAATTCAAGTAGAAAATAAAAGAAACTATGTTGACCAAATGGTGCACAGATAAAAAAATTGGGTGACTGGCAAAACCTACCTGTAAAATCAGACCAACCCAAAATTATGACTCTGGTGCCACTTAAACTATGAAAAATCAAACCATGGTAGCAACACACACCATCATATGAATTTGATGAAAATTGAAATAGATAAACATAGAACACGGTAGAAAACTCTCAAATGCATCATCATCATTCATCTATAATGCAACAATGAAAAATACATACATAATAAATAATTTTATTGAGTATTTATCAATATCAAGCAAAGATTTAAACAAATAATTCATCTAACAATTTTGCTGATTGAGCATTGTTATTTTACCAAAAACATGTGAAAATCACCTAGCTCACATCGGAATCTCTTTGGAGATTTCCAAAATTTTTCCTATAAAAGAACTTTTCTTATTCCTTTGAAATTCATTCTTATGTATTTTCAATTTTTCATTTTCCTTTGAATGTATTTTATTTCATTATGTAATTTATTGCTTTAGTATTGAATTTTCTATCTTTCAAATTATTGTGGGTTTAATTTTATTTTATAATAATGGTATCAGAAGAGATTAGTTAGTAACTTTTGTAGTTAATATATTTTAGAAAAATTCTATCAAAAGGATGATAAGATCCTCAAAGTTTGTGATTTTTAAGAGGATAATTGCACCCCTGCATATACCTGAGAATTTTTTTAGTGTAATAACACAAATTATTATTATTATTCTCGATTATTATTCACTGTAAAAGTGAAACATGATAATAAAATTTAAAATAAAAAAATTCAATGAAAATAATTTTTCATTGTAAAAAATAAAAATTAAGATAATTTTGAGGAATGATAATTACTTAGATGCAATTGAAAAAAGACTCACCGAAATTCATAACGATAAGTGAAATGAGATGGATAGTAATAGAGTAGCTGACCTACATTTGGAACTTGTTAATGGAGTATTATCGAGTAAGATAAGAAAAAAATACGACAAAAAAAATTTGGGATACTCTCACAAGATTATACGAGACAAAGTCACTTCACAACATGATCTTCTTAAAAAGAAGACTTTACACTTTGAGAATGATGAAATCTATTACGGTAATTGATCATATCAGCACTCTGAATAGTTTATTTTCACAACTTATTATATTGGGCCATAAAATAGAAGAAAATAAACCTGCTGAAATTTTAATTCAAAATTTACCTGATTTATATGATCAACTCGTCATCAATCTAATGAATAATACATTAACTAATAGTTTAATTTTTAATAATATTACATCTTTCATCTTAGAAGAAGAAAATAGACGAAAAAATAAAAAGGATAGATATGTAAATACACTACATATAGATACTTTGACGATGATACGAGGAAGATCAACAGAGCGTGACCCCGGTAAAAGTCAAAATTATAGTAGATCAAAATCTCAAAATAAGAAAAATATTAAATATTACAATTGTGATATGAAATGAAACTTAAAAAAAGATTATTAGTTTAAGAAAAAAATATGGATGATAAATTATCTAAGACACAAAGAAATATTGCAAGCATCAAAGATGAAGATAATATTTTATACAGTGAGATAACAATAATGATTAAAAGTAAAAATTAGTTTAGTCATATATGTTTACTAGACTCGAGAGCATCATGGCATATGACATCTCAGAGAGATTGATTTCACAAATATGAACCAATCTCAGGTAGCTCAGTGCACATGGATGATGATCATACTTTAAAAATTATTGGTATGAGTACTATTAAAATTAAATATTTAATGATATGATTCGTATCATTCGAGAGGTAAGACATGTAATTGACTTGAAAAAAATTTTATTATCTTTAGGACAAATAGATAGTTTTGAATGTAAATCTCGTATTAAAAATGGGATGATAAAGATTATAAGAGGTTCACTTGTGATAATAAAGGGGAAAAAGATTACATTAAATTTATTCATGCTTAAAGAAAAAATAATACAGGAAATAGACACATGTGTTGTATCAATTACTAAAGAAAAAAAATTAATAATGATATGATATCTCAAACTATGCCACATGTAAGAACAAGGTCTGAAGATTCTCTCTAATAAAAAATTACTTCCAGAGCTCAAAATGATAAATTTATTTTTTTAAGTATTGTGTTACTAGTAAGTAAAATAGATTGGCATTTAAAAAATCAAATATAAAGATTAAAAAATACTTTAGACTTGATATATACTGATGTATAAAAATCACTTGAAATATCTTATAGAAGAGCAAGATATTTTGTATCATTCATTGATGATTATTCAAAGAAATGTTGAGTTTATCCAATCAAAAAAAAATCAGATATATTTTTAACTTTTAAAGACTTCAAAACATGGGTAAAACTTAAATCTAGGAAACAAATTAAGTATTTGTGGACAAATAATGAAAGTGAGTATACGGTTGATAAATTTCTTATTTTTTATAAGCAAAAATATATCAAACGATAATTCACAGTCCATTACATGCCACAACAAAATGGAATAACAAAATAATTGAACAAAACTCTTGCAGAAAGAATATGAGCAATATTAAGGATTGCAAGACTACCCGATTCCTTTTGGGCGAAAGCAGCAAAAATCATATGCAATGTGATAAATTAATCACCATCAACATCAATTGATTTGAAGACACCGATGAAAATATAGATGGGTAAGCCAGTAGATTACTCTACTTTATATTATTTTGAATATTCTGCATATGTGATATACAACAACCAAAAAAAAAAACAAAGCTAGATCCAAAATCTAGATAATACATATTCTTAGGATATGCTGAAAGAGTGAAGAAGTATCGCCAGTGAAAACTGACTGACCATAAGGTAATTATCAGTAGAAATATAATTTTTAAAGAAAAAATTAAAAATTATAGCAAATTAAAATAAATTTCAAAAACTACCACTATGCATGTAGAAAATGATCAAATACAAAATGTTCAAAAATCAATTGAGAAAAAATTAGAACATTAAGCACAAGAACAAGTCGTGTCTGAGGCTCAGAAAGTTAGTCAGTCAAATCATAATAAAAGACTGCCAGCTTGACACTCGAAGTATGTTATGGAGAACAACATTACATAGTATCTCCTAACAAAAGATAGAGAACCTTCAACATTTCAAGAAGCTTCGAATAATCCAGATACATCTCTGTAGATGACAGTAGTGGTGAAAGAAATCAAAACTCTACACAAGAACAAGACTTGGAAGCTAATATCATTATCAAATGTAAGAAAAGTTATTGTCAACAAATAAGTTTACAAGATAAGAAAAATAGTAATAATCAAGTAAAACGATATCGTACTAGATTGGTGATAAAAGAATATGATCAGAAAAAAGGTATTGACTTCAATAAAATTTTTTCTCCGGTGGTTCGTCTTACAACAATTATAGTAATAACTCTATGTGCTATACTTGATTTATATTTAAAGCAGTTAGATGTTAAAATTAAATTTCTTCATGAAAAAATTGAAGAAGAAATTTATATGTTTCAGTCAGAAAAATTTATTAAAATTAATAAGAAAAACATAGTTTGTAAGTTGAAGAAATTTTTATACGGTCTGAAACAAGTACCGAGATATTAGTATAAGAGATTTGATTCCTTTATTATGAGCATTGAGTATAATAAACTCAGTTCATACCATTATACATACTACAGAAGATTTAAAGAAAATAATTTTATTATTTTACTATTATATGTAGATGACATATTGATAGCATGCCCAAAAATTAAATGCACAGTTAGCTAGGGAATTTGATATGAAGGACTTGAAACTAGCAAACAAAATTCTATGGATATAGATTTATCGAGATAGAAATAATAAAAAGATTTGACTTTCTTAACAAAATTATTTTAACAAGATTTTGCGACATTTCAACATGCAAAATAGTAAGTCAATTTCTACTTGTCTTCCTGTTAATTTCAAATTATCATCAAGCATGTGTCTTAGCTCGAAAGGAGAAAAGAAGAAGATATCTCGAATACTATATACATCAGCAATAAAAAATTTAATGTTTATAATAATTTGTACAAGACCAAATATTACACAAGCATTAAGAGTGGTTAGTCGATTCATGACAATTCCTAGCTTAGAACATTAGAGTACTGTGAAAAGAATTTTCAGATATCTGAAAGAAATCTTAAATACTACAATATGCTATGAAAGTTCAGATCTTATTATTAGAGATTATATTGATACAGATTATGCTAAAAATATTAATAATAATAAATCTACAACAAGTTATGTTTTTACTCTTGTTGAAGGAGCTGTAAGTTAAATTTTAAAATTACAGCCTATTATATCTACTTCTAGGATAGAAACAGAATATATTGTAGTTACACGAGTCAATAAAGAAACAATCAGGTTGCAAATACTATTGAAAGAACTTAGATACAAATAAAATAAGATTATTTTATTTTGTGATTGTCAAAATACTCTATATTTAGCAAGAAATCCAATATTTTACTCAAAGATAAAATATATCAGGATACAATATCATT
>JAREIK010014880.1:0-47500 GCA_029783825.1 Sapria himalayana | reverse complement strand
AATTCAAAGCTAATCGGCTCATTGTAATTTTTCAGGTTTTAAAGGAATAGAAATGACTTTTAACCAACGCACCACAATTCTAAAAGAAAACAAATTCGATGTGACCAATTATATTGACTGGAAAGTCATGCTAAGCTAGCCTGGGTCAGGCTTGGTCAGGCCTGGTCAGGCTAGCATGGGTTTATTCCAAGCTAGCCTGAAATAAACCAAGGCTAGCCTAGGTTTATTCTACGCTAGCCCACACTAGTTGGCGTGCTGGGTCTCCCATGGCATGTGGACTAGGAACCCAAGCTAGGCACGTCTCGAGTCGCGTCATGGGCCAACACGAGGCTCGTCCAGGCATAATTATGAATGGGGCCATGCCGTGCTAAACACATATTTTTTGTGTCATGCAAGAGCCACCCAACCTACTTGATACCTATAAGATATGCACCTCATATTATATTTCCCAAACAATCTATTTATACAATTCGGATAAGTTTCACATCTGCTCTCACCCTGAAATCCCAAATTTCATAGACAAGTTAAGGAAAATTATATGTAAATTTTGGAGAGAGATGGGATAAACAAATACATTATGTATAAACAACATATATGTTGTACATGTGTGTGTGTGTGTGCGTGTGTATATATATATATATTACATGCCCCCACACACACACATGTATATAATATTGACATGTATGATAGAAAAAAAAGAAAAAAATATTTTTTTAAAATTTAAAAAAACACGGAAGAATGAAAAACAATCATATTAAAAAAAAGTGATGGATAAATTATTAATGCTACCATGAAAAGCCAAGATTAATTTCAAATTCATGATTTCAAGTACATCTAATCATAATTATTTTTTATTATGATATTTTTTTAAAAATTGAAAATTTCATATCCAAAACACATTAAAAAAAATATATAATACATTTTTTCTATTTTTTAATTCAACATGATGCCCAAGCACCAAATGGAGTTATATATATATATATACACATAGATATAAATAAATAAATAATATATATATATATATAGACATATATATACACATAAACATATATAGACACATACACACACACACACACATATATATACACATACACATATACAAACATACAGACATATATATATATACATACATACAAACTATATATAGACACACACACACACACATTAAATCTATTAGTTGTGCAGACTATATATACAGACTATATATACACACACACACACACACACAAATAAATTTATTATTCTGATAAATATAAAGACACATATAAAGAGAGAGAGAGACATATATATGTGTGTGTGTGTGTGTGTGTGCATCACACATTTATGAAGTGAGTACAATGTACAAAAATATATACCCATGACATTAAATTTATTAGTTGTGCAGCAAAAGGCAAAACATGTAAAATTATTGCAGAGATGTTCATGTCAAGAAAGCTGTGGGCATTGCCACAGCCACAAAAATATGAAACAAGTCTTCGCTCTTCTGCTGGGTAATCAAAAAGAAAGGCAGGTACCAAAGACTGGACTTTAATCTCAAGTGAAAAGGAAAAAAGCAGTTTCTTCAAGCAGAGGATGAACATTCAGCTTCACCAATTGTCCTTGGCGGGGGCAGTTCCCCAAATTTGAGGTTGTACGCAGCCTCATGCACAGGCTTGAGCTGCTCAATTAGTTCAGCATCCAAATAAGCATCACAAGCAAAGCACCAGACCGAAAGATCACTGACAGTGCCGCAACAGAAACAAAAGGGAACAGACAGAGTCAGAACGAGGAGAAACTATTTTTTCACAAAAAAAAAAAATCAAAAATCCCAAAAAAAAAAAGTTCTGATGCGAACCAGGTAGAGCTCACACACCCACTTCCCAACTTGCCAATTTCATGCCTGCTTATGTTGTTGCTAAGTCATTGAGAATTCAACACCATACAAATTTGGCAATATTGATTGATTTGATCATAACATATGCTACGTTCTCATCAGTGTGAATCTTTTACATATTAACATTTTTTTAAATATTTTTCATATAAAAAGATATTATAATCTAATATATTTTATCTTTAAGTTTAATATTAAATTATTTGATAAATATTGAACACTCTAACTATCACAAAATAAAATAATTTTTTTGTTTCTGTCCAAATTCTTCAATTAACACATGCAATTATATTGTATTTTTACTAGTTTATGTAACCTATGTTGCACGGATATGCCTAGGAACTGCCGTGTAAACGTGGACACGGCAACACGGGTCGGACACGCGTCGGATATGGGTCCGGTATGCCACGTGGCGTATCAGACACAAATCCGTATGGGATACGCCACGTGGCGTATCGGATACGCGTCGGAGACGTATCCGACGCGTTGTTCGGAAACAGTCGTCATCAACAACAGACGCGTCGTTTGCCTACAGACACGTCGTTTACCAACCGACGCATTTTTTCGATTCTAACGCGTCGGAAATACACTATATATTAACTATTACTCTTACATCTCCAACAAATTTAGGAGCACACCGCCGATAGTGAGTTGCCGACAATGCGATTGCAGGAAATAGTTAAAAATTGTCATTGCGTCAAATGGGGAGGGGATGAGCACACCACCAAGGCGCCGACAGTACATAAGGTAACCTAATTCTATAAAGGGCTGGGAAATTTTCGATTCTGTATTGGGAGGGGGGAGAGTTCGAAAATCGAAAATCAAAAATTGGGTGGGGGGGGGGGGGGGGGGGGGGAAGGGGGTTTCGGGAGGGGGGAGGGTGTTAGAGAGTTTAAATTTTTTTTACATTATTTTAAAATACATAATTTTAAATTATTTTAAAATATAGTATTTTAAATTATTTTAAAATACCTAATATTTATAATTAATTTTTATTTTTAATTTTATTTTTTTTATCATGACATATCCTAACCGTATCTGTATTCTAGTTTTTTAGAATTTATCAAGTTCCCGTATCTTGCCGTGTCGTATCCCCGTGTCCGTATCCGTGTCCGTGCAACGTAGTATGTAACTGCAATATACTCTGTATTTATCATATAAATAAAGTTGATAGATAAAAAATTTAAAACCTAACTTATAACTCTTCCAATAAGAGTAAGCATATAATCGATGATAGATTTACTATTATCAATTTTTCCTGCATAATCTAAATCAACATAATCTCTAATAATAAGACCGAAATAAACTTACTAATATATCTGAGAATCTTATTTATAGTAATTCAATACTTTCTATCAAGATTTGTAATAAATCAACTAATCACTCACACAGCCTGCACAATATCTAATTTTGTACAAATTATAATGAATATTCAATTTTCTACTACTGATACTAAAGAAACTCGAGATATCTCTCTTATGTTTTTTTTTAATACTGTGACACATACTTGAGGATAACTTAAAATTAACATGAAATGAGGTATAAATTAGTTTATTATCTTCATGTTGAAGCATCACAAGATCTTATTAAATTAATTCTCTTGGGAGAATCAAATTCTCTTGTTATTGATGTATCGATAAATTTGCATTAGTAAAATCTTATTTGCTAATCCTAATTTTTTCATATTAATCTCTTTAGCTAATTGTGTTTTTAATTCTTAGATTAAATATTTAATAAGATTTACTATCAAAATGTTATTCATATAATAATAAAATGATTAAGTCATCTTCATCCTCAAGTATCTTGTAGTATGTATAATAATTTAAACTAAGTTTATTATAAAAAAACTAATGATGTATGAATTAAATCTCTTATGTTAATAACTCATTGCCTATTTTAGATTACATAAATATTTTTTAAATTTCTCCAATAAAAAAAATACAAATTTAACAATCAACTATTTCAAATATAAATCAAGCATAGCAAATAAAATAATGATTACTCTACATTTTCTAAGATGAACCACCGTGAAAAAAATTTAATTAAAATCAATAATTTCTTTCCGAACACACTAATCTTGTATTATACTATTCTACTTAACTATTATTATCCTACTTAATCTTGTAAACTTATTTGTTACAAATAATTTTTCTTATATGTGATAATTATACTATCTTTTATGTATTATTATTGTGTAGAACTTTAATTTTTTTGTATATTATCATTATTCATCAATACATATTTGAATTATTTGCAGTTTTATAAAATATTTATGGTTCTTCATTTTTTACTAAAAGACAATATGTAATATTTTGCCTTGTAACATATTCTTAATACTAAGTTGATGGCTTTTTAAGAGCTAGATTTTTAACTTATGGAACCTCAAGCTCCACTTGTTCTTGTAGCTCATGCTCATTTCTTATGTAATAACCTTGTTAGTAGTAGGATCTCATAGGAAATACTTTTTTACTCCTTCAACATATCCTAAGAATATATTTTTTTTTAGATTTCAAATTCAATTTAGTTTTTTTTTGTGTTGTACATCACATATATAGGATATATAAAAAATTATAAAACAAAATAATCTACTGACTTATTAATTCAAATATCTATTAATATATTTAGATTAATTATAGTTGATAGCAACCAATTTATCACATAAAAAATAATATTAACTACATCCCCAATAAAGAAATTAGAGTTATACTTATATTCCTAAATAAATTTATCACATAACAAATAATATATTTAGTTTAATTATAGTTGATAACAACCAATTCATCAAAATATTTATATTCAATTTAGTTATACTTATAGTCCTAAACACAATTCTTATTTATCCAATATGTAAGAATATATCAGTTCTATCATCTGTTCAATCACTCTATTTTATTGTGACATGTATGTGACAGCAAATTATTATTTAACACTTTCATGCTTACAAAAAACATGAAACTCATTATCTATATATTGTATTTTATTATTAATCCTCAAATATTTAATCTTTTTTTCTAGATTCAAGTTCCACCCATTTTATAAAATCTTTCAAAACTATAAATATATTTAGCTTCTTCTTCATTAGACATACCCAATGATTCTCATATATCAGAATGGATCAAGCATAAAATGTGATTGCTCCTAGTAACCAATATACTAAATATCAATCTATACTATTTACATGCAACACAATTGACAAAACTATCATTTAGCAAAGCGTACCTATAGCTGAGAGCAAGAACATGTGTGTGGTTGGTGGCCTCATTATGTTCCAGCATATGCCGGTTTACAAATCTGCTGCAAAACACTTCCTTGCATGATAAGCACAGCCAGTTTTCTTTCAAACTATTGCACCTGACATCGATAGTTGGAATCCAGACACGTTAATCCAATAATCGGAAGAGACCTAGGAGATATGAATTTAAACACTTGAGAGAGGGAATTAGGGTTTTGATAGGAGATGAGAAGGGCAAAACAGACTATTACATTTTGCAGCGGGTGTCAACACGAGGGATGTCAGACAGATCAGACGACAGCGAAGCGAGGTGATCGCAGGAACTTCGAGCCGCCACGAAACCCGAATCGGATCCAAGTGGCATCGAGTCGTCTTCTACTTTGGAAGCAGGAGCCGAGTAGTCATCACCAGCTTCGTGGACCATTGCCGTCGTCTGTCACTGTACTTGACGATGATTTGTGAGCGACCGTCGACCAGGCGCCAGGGCTGTCACCTACACTTAAGTTATTGCTTCGTTAGTTCGTGGCTTAAAGCAATTCGCTGCGTTTGAATAATCAAAAAACATAACTAGAGAATTATGTTTTTAGTTCATATAATAATGAATAATCAAAATATTCACATTTTCATATCGCATTTAAAAAGTAAAAAAAAAAAAAAACAGAAAATAGTTATGTTTTTAGGATCCAAAAATCAAAATCCCGAATATACCCCAAAAAAATATGAGCGCTAACTCATCAATATTTACAAAATAAAATTCTGCATTATTTTCAAATTCAAAAAAAGATTTATATGTATGTATGTGTGTATATGTATGTGTGTGTGTGTGTATGTGTGTGTGTGTGTATGTGTGTGTGTGTGTATGTGTGTGTGTATATGTATGTGTGTGTGTGTGTATGTGTGTGTGTGTGTGTGTATGTGTGTGTGTGTATGTATGTGTGTGTGTGTATGTATGTGTGTGTATTATATACAGTGTGTGTGTACACACACACACACATAGTTACATACATACATATAAATCTTTTTTTGAATTTGAAAATCATGCATAATTTACACACACACACACACACACACACACACATAATTATAGATAGGTAGATAGATAGATAGATATATAAATAAATAAATAAAAAAATATATATATACATTTTTATATATAAATGACTTTTAATTAAAAAAAAAACAAAATTAATTTTCGAATTGCAGTCTCATTTAGCATGGTTTTGGTGTTGGGAAATTTATTTTTGAGTTCAAAAATAGAATTTATTTAAAAAAAAAATATTTCGAGTGATAAAATTGGATTGATGTGTTTTATTATACCAAAATTTAGTTATTTTTGAAATTGATGTATTTTTTTTTTAATTTTGAAAAATAAAGTTACATTTATTTAAATTGCCTTTGGTTTGATACTTTGGTTTTGGTTGGCACACACACAAAACAAAATCTACCCCCACCCACAGTCATCGACCAAACGAGCACGAGCTGCAGAAAAACACTGACCTCGCCCTCGCGGCGTGATAACTTCCTCGAGTGAATTGCCTCTCGAACGAAGAAATGGCAAATCAAGGTGCCAAGAAGCGCAAGGGGGAGAACGCCCGGCACATGGCTAATCTTCGTCTCCTAGTAATCATCTGTAACGTAAGCAATTCTAGGTTTTGTCTGATCGCAGTGCTTTTTTTTATTCGTTTCGTGTGGCGTGTTTCTGTAAGAGACCGATCAGATGGATTTCTTGGTCCTTATACTGTAAATCGTCTGATTTCCCTGGATTAGACGAACCGACAATGGCACCTGATTGATACGCAGGATCCAGTACATCTCTGTTGTGATGCCATTTCGAGAAATTAAAATGGTTTATGCGTAGCGTATGGCAATTAAACACGCCCTCCAGAACCGAAATATACTAACTTCATAATTTCTGATCGACATTTCAAAATGTGGACCTAACATATTTAGGTTGTATAGCTTGAGGCCTGGGGACCTGTTTAGGGTTCATGCTTGCGTGAATTTTTGTCCTTAACATGTGTTCTATTAAATTCCCATCAATTAAACAACTTTGTCTATGCCCTTTTCTTTTTTTGTAATTTTTCTACTGTTTTTATAATTAATTTATGCATATGACTCATGCAGTGCAAGTTACAATTAGAAATTTGTGTTGGGGTCGGAAGTAATGCAGCAGAAAATGTTTTACAATAAAGATGTGATTAGATACATTTTTTTTTATTTTTTTGTAAGTTTTTTATTAATTTTATTTAAAAAATAAATAATAAATATAATGATAATAAATTTGAAATTAAGTTTAGATAAATAATAATAACCTTATCAAATAATCTAATGTGAAAACTAAGTTTTCTTTAATAATTTTGTTCCAAACTTATTTTCCACTTAAAATATAAAAAATACAGATAAATTTTAGTAGTATGAATTAATTTTAAAATATTAAAAGATAAAAATTTTAGGGATATCGAAGAAGAATCGATATAAAATTTATATTATTAAATTATATATACATGTAGGAGTGTATGTGACATCTTAAGAGTCATGTTAATCAATAAATCAATAAATATAATATGTTAGATTAAAGAAAAATCTAATTGAGCATTGAGTCTTTCAAATTGGATTTAGTTTTAGAAGTGAATGTTTAGCCAAATTAATTATAATAAAAGTTATTTGATTAGATTTTTTGATGATTATAAGGTAGTTAGTATTATGTCTATTTATTTCTAGTCTACTTTTTGTTGGATTTATAAATTTACAAGTATAAATGATATAATAAGATATTATAAATTAGAAAAATAATAAATAATTAATAATTTTATGAAATATAATAAAGTGATCTCCATTCTATTTGATATTTGGACTTGTCATGATAATATATTATCTGACTTATCGCTTATTTTATAAATTTAAAATAGAAATTTAATAAGAACATTTAATTTGATATGATATAATTTGACATGATTTAAAACTTGTCTCAGCTCATAGATATCCCAAGCTAGCCCGAATAGTTACTAGGCACTAAGGCCATACTTGCATAGGCTACTGACTTGGGTTTGGCTAACACTATAATGCTATTACTGCTATGCTAGCGGCTTGAAGTTGGACACTTAAAATCTAATTTAAATAAAAATTAAATTAATTTTAAAATTTAAATTGCAAATTTAATATATACAAATATCAAAATAAAAAACAATTTGTAAAAAAACACTCAGACTTGAAAATTGAAATATAAATGTTCGGAAAAAATATAAAAAATGATTGTAAAATGAAATACATGCCAATGTGATGCCAATGACATAAATTGATAATCATAATATAATATTATTATATCTAATTTAGTTCGTCACAATTCAAAATTTTGATATAATTATTTTCAATTTTAGTTCTTTGATTTTATCTTGAAAACTCATGTGTATATTCTTTTAATCATTGAAGTATGACAAAATTTTAATAATATTCCGTTGTAATATATTCTTCCCATCTAAAATTATACTTATGCTAATCATATGTTAAATTTTCATATGTTATTTTAAATATCACCGAAAATATGAATTTATATGATTTTAACAAATTTAATATGTTTAATTTTCATATCATTATGAGAAAAGATAGAGTAATAATCAATATCTAAGTATCTCAGGAGCTTATACCCTTTTGATCGGCCTCATCGTTGTTTGTTCTTGACTAATTGAATAAAAAAAATTATATTCTTCAAATATTATACTAAACTCAATATTTGTAGGCTCACTAAAATTAGTAAATTTAATTTTATAATATTTAAATGTATTATTTAATTATATGTAAGTTTTATCTTTTGATTCTTTTGGTTAGTTAATATTAGTGTATATAAATAAGATATTATTTTTTTACTCTTTCATCGTAACTATATAATTCACGTAGGTAACTAAAATAAATAATTAAAATGAATGATATGTATTTTAACTACTTTGTTTTTTTCTTAATAATCATATTACTAAAATATGAATATTCTTCATATTAATTTAAAACATAACTCATGTTTATTATATGCACTAAATATAATATAAGTCATAGGATTTTGGCTCTATGAAGCATCATAATATTATTTCTAAAAATTTTGGAAATGATCATTTATTTTAATATTATTATCTCAAAATTATTTTTAATTTTAGAGTTATTATCTTCTATTAGATGTATCAAATGGGCTATGCTGTGCCTATATGACTTATTTTTGGGTGGCCCAGTCGGGTTATCGTGCTGAGTCGAGCATGACAAGACATGTGAGTCGTGCTCTGCTTGGCACGAGGTGGCTACTAGTGTTCCTGGCCTTGCACGACACTACTAGTACGAAAATAAAAAAAAATAAAAAAAATAAAAAAAATAAAAAAAATAAAAAAAATAAAAAAAATAAAAAAAATAAAAAAAATAAAAAAAATAAAAAAAATAAAAAAAAAAAAAAAAAAAAAAATAAAAAAATAAAAAAAATAAAAAAAATAAAAAAAATAAAAAAAATAAAAAAAATAAAAAAAATAAAAAAAATAAAAAAAATAAAAAAAATAAAAAAAATAAAAAAAATAATAAAAATAAAAAAAATAAAATAAAAATAATAAAAATAATAAAAATAATAAAAATAATAAAAATAATAAAAATAAAAAAAATAAAAAAAAATAAAAAATAAAAAAATAAAAAAATAAAAAAATAAAAAAAAAATAAAAAAAAATAAAAAAATGATTTATCCACAACTTTCAAAATTCTAATCATCTATACATGTGACGATATCTATTAAAAATAATATCAACATATATACAAATATGAATATCATTATTCATATGATATATATATATATATATATGATATGATATAAATACTAATATCCATATATTTACTTATATAGATGTAGTTACATATGTAGATATAATTTTTACTATATGTATGTATGTGTGTATATATATATATATATTATTTTTTATATGTATATATAAGATGAACATTGTTTTATAAAACAATGTTCATGTTATTATTTGAAAGAAAAATATACATTTTTTAAAAAGAGGTTTTTTTGGATTTTAATATAAAATGGGACTCAATGTAAATATTTTATATTTTAGTACTTTTGCATAATTTAAATAAAAGTTTTTAAAATAGAGGTTTTTTCGTAAAACATTGTTTTTGGATTTTATATTTTATTAGAATTCTTAAAAATAAGGAATCAAAAAATAAATATTTTAGATTTGACTTGCTTTTACATAATCTTACTTTATTTTTAGGTCAAATATTTTATTGACACTCGCTCTCTGCGGTAGCCATTTTTCATTTTTTCCAGTTGCCGGATGAGCTGCAGAAAAACACTGACCTCGGGTGGGGAGAATTTCCTCGAGGGAATTTTCTCCCAGCGGAGAAATGGCAAATCAAGGTGCCAAGAAGCGCAAGGGGGAGGACGCCCGACATATGGATGATTTCCGTCTCCTAGTAATTATCTGTAACGTGCGCTCATCCGACTTTTTCCTGTTGGCAGCGTGTTTTTATATTCGTTTCATATGGCGTGTCTTCGCATGAGACCGACCAGTTGGATTTCTTGCTCCTCATAGAATTGGAGATTCAAAAGTCGGACTGTTCACAATGTAAATCGTCTGAGCTGTATTTTAGTGCGAAGAGATACATGCTTGGCTGATTGCCTTGGATTAGAGAAACTTGCGATAACACCTGATCGATACGCAGGATTCAGTACATCTTTGTGACGCCATTTTAGGAAATGTAAACGGTTTATGCATACGGAAATCAAACACACTTTCTCGAACTAAAACATACATATTGTATCTGCTCAACATTTCAAAATGAGGGCAGAACATATTGGAGTTGTATAGTTTGTAGTCCGGGGACCTTTTAGGGCACATGGTTGCGTAATTTGTGTCCTAATTATATGTTTTTTTAAATTCGCACCAATTAAATTTTTGAGAAATGATTTTCATTGAAAAATTGAGTCGGATTTGTATGGTGCAAGAAGACTGGATTGAGGATGTCGAAGGGGCTCAATGTTGGGATTCGTCGACATCTCTTTCTGATATCAATTCTAGAATTAATGCTTGTTATAAAATAAAACTAAACCTCTAATAATTTGAAAGATATAAAATTTAAAACTAAAGCAATAAATTACATCATAAAATAAAATATATTCAAATGAAAATGAGAAATTAGAAATACACGAGAATGAATTTCAAAGGAATAGGAAAAGTGTTTTTATAGAAAAAATTTTAGAAATCTCCAAAGAGATTTCCGATGTGGGCTAGGTGATTTTCACCTATCCCCAATAAAATTAACATTCACACACTTGAAAATTAATTTCTTTGCTTGTTAATAATTGTTTCTAATCTTGTTAAGTCATATAAAGTTCTATACTATGTAGAGTTCTTCTATTTTCTATTGTACAAAATGATATTGTATCCTGATATATTTTATCTTTGAGTAAAATATTGGATTTCTTGCTAAATGTAGAGTATTTTGACAATCACAAAATAAAATAATCTTATTTTATTTGTATCTAAGTTCTTTCAATAGTATTTGCAACCTGATTGTTTCTTTATTGACTCGTGTAACTACAATATATTCTGTTTCTGTCTTAGAAGTAGATATAATAGGCTGTAATTTTAAAATTTAACTTACAGCTCCTTCAACAAGAGTAAAAACATAACTTGTTGTAGATTTATTATTATTAATATTTTTAGCATAATCTGTATCAATATAATCTCTAATAATAAGATCTGAACTTTCATAGCATATTGTAGTATTTAAGGTTTCTTTCAGATATCTGAAAATTCTTTTCACAGTACTCTAATGTTCTAAGCTAGGAATTGTCATGAATCGACTAACCACTCTTAATGCTTGTGTAATATTTGGTCTTGTACAAATCATTATAAACATTAAACTTTTTATTGCTGATGTATATAGTATTCGAGATATATTCTTCTTTTCTCCTTTCGAGCTAAGACACATGCTTGATGATAATTTGAAATTAACAGGAAGACAAGTAGAAATTGACTTACTATTTTGCATGTTGAAATGTCGCAAAATCTTGTTAAAATAATTTTGTTAAGAAAGTCAAATCTTTTTATTATTTCTATCTCGATAAATCTATATCCATAGAATTTTGTTTGCTAGTTTCAAGTCCTTCATATCAAATTCCCTAGCCAACTGTGCCTTTAATTTTTGGGCATGCTATCAATATGTCATCTACATATAATAGTAAAATAATAAAATTATTTTCTTTAAATCTTCTGTAGTATGTATAATGGTATGAACTGAGTTTATTATACTCAATGCTCATAATAAAAGAATCAAATCTCTTATACTAATATCTCGGTACTTGTTTCAGACCGTATAAAAATTTCTTCAACTTACAAACTATGTTTTTCTTATTAATTTTAATAAATTTTTCTGACTGGAACATATAAATTTTTTCTTCAATTTTTTCATGAAGAAATTTAATTTTAACATCTAATTGCTTTAAATATAAATTAAGTATAGCACATAGAGTTATTACTATAATTGTTGTAAGACGAACCACCGGGAAAAAAATTTTATTGAAGTCAATACTTTTTTTCTGATCATCTTCTTTTATCACCAATCTAGTACGATATCGTTTTACTTGATTATTACTATTTTCCTTATCTTGTAAACTTATTTGTTGACAATAACTTTTCTTACATTTGATAATGATATTAGCTTCCAAGTATTGTTCTTGTGTAGAGTTTTGATTTCTTTCACCACAACTGTCATCTACAGAGATGTATCTGGATTATTCGAAGCTTCTTGAAATGTTGAAGGTTCTCTATCTTTTGTTAGGAGATACTATGTAATGTTGTTCTCTATAACATACTTCGAGTGTCAAGCTGACAGTCTTTTATTATGATTTGACTGACTAACTTTCTGAGCCTCAGACACGACTTGTTCTTGTGCTTAATGTTCTAATTTTTTCTCAATTGATTTTTGAACATTTTGTATTTGATCATTTTCTACATGCATAGTGGTAGTTTTTGAAATTTATTTTAATTTGCTATAATTTTTAATTTTTTCTTTAAAAATTATATTTCTACTGATAATTACCTTATGGTCAGTCAGTTTTCACTGGCGATACTTCTTCACTCTTTCAGCATACCCTAAGAATATGTATTATCTAGATTTTGGATCTAGCTTTGTTTTTTTTTTGGTTGTTGTATATCACATATGCAGAATATTCAAAATAATATAAAGTAGAGTAATCTACTGGCTTACCCATCCATATTTTCATCGGTGTCTTCAAATCAATTGATGTTGATGGTGATTAATTTATCACATTGCATATGATTTTTGCTGCTTTCGCCCAAAAGGAATCGGGTAGTCTTGCAATCCTTAATATTGCTCATATTCTTTTTGCAAGAGTTTTGTTCAATTATTTTGTTATTCCATTTTGTTGTGGCATGTAATGGACTGTGAATTATCGTTTGATATATTTTTGCTTATAAAAAATAAGAAATTTATCAACCGTATACTCACTTTCATTATTTGTCCACAAATACTTAATTTGTTTCCTAGATTTAAGTTTTACCCATGTTTTGAAGTCTTTAAAAGTTAAAAATATATCTGATTTTTTTTTGATTGGATAAACTCAACATTTCTTTGAATAATCATCAATGAATGATACAAAATATCTTGCTCTTCTATAAGATATTTCAAGTGATTTTTATACATCAGTATATATCAAGTCTAAAGTATTTTTTAATCTTTATATTTGATTTTTTAAATGCCAATCTATTTTACTTACTAGTAACACAATGCTTAAAAAAATAAATTTATCATTTTGAGCTCTGGAAGTAATTTTTTATTAGAGAGAATCTTCAGACCTTGTTCTTACATGTGGCATAGTTTGAGATATCATATCATTATTAATTTTTTTTCTTTAGTAATTGATACAACACATGTGTCTATTTCCTGTATTATTTTTTCTTTAAGCATGAATAAATTTAATGTAATCTTTTTCCCCTTTATTATCACAAGTGAACCTCTTATAATCTTTATCATCCCATTTTTAATACGAGATTTACATTCAAAACTATCTATTTGTCCTAAAGATAATAAAATTTTTTTCAAGTCAATTACATGTCTTACCTCTCGAATGATACGAATCATATCATTAAATATTTAATTTTAATAGTACTCATACCAATAATTTTTAAAGTATGATCATCATCCATGTGCACCGAGCTACCTGAGATTGGTTCATATTTGTGAAATCAATCTCTCTGAGATGTCATATGCCATGATGCTCTCGAGTCTAGTAAACATATATGACTAAACTATTTTTTACTTTTAATCATTATTGTTATCTCACTGTATAAAATATTATCTTCATCTTTGATGCTTGCAATATTTCTTTGTGTCTTAGATAATTTATCATCCATATTTTTTTCTTAAACTAATAATCTTTTTTTAAGTTTCATTTCATATCACAATTGTAATATTTAATATTTTTCTTATTTTGAGATTTTGATCTACTATAATTTTGACTTTTACCGGGGTCACACTCTGTTGATCTTCCTCGTATCATCGTCAAAGTATCTATATGTAGTGTATTTACATATCTATCCTTTTTATTTTTTCGTCTATTTTCTTCTTCTAAGATGAAAGATGTAATATTATTAAAAATTAAACTATTAGTTAATGTATTATTCATTAGATTGATGACGAGTTGATCATATAAATCAGGTAAATTTTGAATTAAAATTTCAGCAGGTTTATTTTCTTCTATTTTATGGCCCAATATAATAAGTTGTGAAAATAAAGTATTCAGAGTTCTGATATGATCAATTACCGTAATAGATTTCATCATTCTCAAAGTGTAAAGTCTTTTTTTTAAGAAGATCATGTTGTGAAGTGACTTTGTCTCGTATAATCTTGTGAGAGTATCCCAAATTTTTTTTGTCGTATTTTTTTCTTATCTTACTCGATAATACTCCATTAACAAGTTCCAAATGTAGGTCAGCTACTCTATTACTATCCATCTCATTTCACTTATCGTTATGAATTTCGGTGAGTCTTTTTTCAATTGCATCTAAGTAATTATCATTCCTCAAAATTATCTTAATTTTTATTTTTCACAATGAAAAATTATTTTCATTGAATTTTTTTATTTTAAATTTTATTATCATGTTTCACTTTTACAGTGAATAATAATCGAGAATAATAATAATAATTTGTGTTATTACACTAAAAAAATTCTCAGGTATATGCAGGGGTGCAATTATCCTCTTAAAAATCACAAACTTTGAGGATCTTATCATCCTTTTGATAGAATTTTTCTAAAATATATTAACTACAAAAGTTACTAACTAATCTCTTCTGATACCATTATTATAAAATAAAATTAAACCCACAATAATTTGAAAGATAGAAAATTCAATACTAAAGCAATAAATTACATAATGAAATAAAATACATTCAAAGGAAAATGAAAAATTGAAAATACATAAGAATGAATTTCAAAGGAATAAGAAAGTTCTTTTATAGGAAAAATTTTGGAAATCTCCAAAGAGATTCCGATGTGAGCTAGGTGATTTTCACATGTTTTTGGTAAAATAACAATGCTCAATCAGCAAAATTGTTAGATGAATTATTTGTTTAAATCTTTGCTTGATATTGATAAATACTCAATAAAATTATTTATTATGTATGTATTTTTCATTGTTGCATTATAGATGAGTGCTGATGATGCATTTGAGAGTTTTCTACCGTGTTCTATGTTTATCTATTTCAATTTTCATCAAATTCATATGATGGTGTGTGTTGCTACCATGGTTTGATTTTTCATAGTTTAAGTGGCACCAGAGTCATAATTTTGGGTTGGTCTGATTTTACAGGTAGGTTTTGCCAGTCACCCAATTTTTTTATCTGTGCACCATTTGGTCAACATAGTTTCTTTTATTTTCTACTTGAATTCGTGGCCCTGGCCTGTCTGAATGGGGATGCAAGGCCATCTGGCTATGCCGGGCTGACCTCACAAGGCTGCCAGTGCCAGGGAACCCATTCAAGATGTGCAAGCCAGGAGTAGGACTTGGTTGGCTTGGACCTAACAGCAATTTGGACCACCAAACGCTCCGTTGTTCTTTCCTGATTCGCATTTTCTGAACCAAAATAGATAACCTGGAAAACGGAAGCTGTGGCCCTCATATGGGCTTATGATCAAAGGAAAATTATTAATTTAATTTTATTTTATTGATGTTATTTGCACCGCGTGTTATCATATAAATGTTTTAACTAGTCTCACTTTAAAGATAGCTATTTGAATTTCAAATTGTTGTTATTTCTATATCATGTATAACTTCAAAGGAAACATGTGACCTAGCTATTATATATTATATCAATAATATGATAATATGAGAATGATATTATTTTTTAGCTCATTGATTTTAGATTGAATGATTGGTGATTGATTTTGCACTTCCAATTTTATATAATAATAGCTTATTATTTCAATTATCCTTCTTATTAATGTAATATCTTCTATTACGTATTGTGATTTTTGTTATAAAGAAAGAGAAAGAAGTAAAAAGAATAAAAGTAGGGATCATTATATTTAACTATGATTATGCTTATTTATAGGCATACAATAAGTCTAAATATTATAACTATGAAAAAACTAAAAGTCATGGTGAGAAAGTTAAAGATCTTATATAAATGATAGTCATTCATTATAAAATATCTGTAACAAATTTTTATTTTCTTACTTTTATTTATTATTCACTCTTACTTGAAGACATATATTTGTTATTCAGAAATCAAATTCTTAAAGAGCTCATTATTTCATTTTTATCAAAGATATGTTAATTATTGATGTATTTATATATGATGACAATTGGACAAAATAAAGTGGATTTATTTGTCTAAGATATTGAATATGTGATTGAAGAAGAATGTGTGTTAGAAGAGGCTAACTGGTTTATTGTACTTTGTGAGATTTTATTTAATTTTTTGTTCATTTTTTGGGGGCACCATTCATGTGGATTGTCTCAAATCACATACATAATGAATGCTTATATGAGGTGGGTTTTGTTGTGATATTGATGGTGTTGGGTTGTGTTGGTGGTAGTTCACCTTCTACGAGTGTTGGTGACAATGTGTTCAAGCCTTTGGTGGCATGATGGTATCAATGCCTTATTGTTGAGGTAAAATTGTAAAAATCAATATTAATTGGTTAGATGTGTAATGCATTTAAAATATTACTAATGTATTGTATCTCATAAGAATTTTAAAGTTAAACATGCTTGATTGTGATAATTATTGAGATGATCTATCAGCGTGAAAGTTTATCATATGCATCTACCTTGAGGTTGGTGAGAGGGGATTAGGGGGCGTGAAAAAAATTCATTAATTGATTATTTCTTAAAGATTTTGGTTGTGATGAGGTATCCGGATGTTGGCTTCTTAAAGATTATTTCTTAAAGATGTGTGACAATGCAATTTTGGTAGTCTAGAATCAAATGTTGGCTTCTGCAGTCCTAGGTGTGTGATGCTAGTTGCTATGTACACATGGCATCCCAAATGACCACCCATGTACTCGAGGTGGGTTTCATTAATAAAATCCGCCACATGCACGTGGTGACTTTTAAAAAAAGTAATTAATTTTAATAAAAAAATGGATCAAACGGGGCGGGTGTGAGCCAAGTGGACCAGGCCCACTTCCCGGTCCATTGTCTTGGGTCATGGTTACCATGCTGGTGGACCGTGTCAGAGGACTCTGCATACTGGTCAAGCACATGGGTCCTTCCTGACTTGGCAAGAGATATAGAAACTTCTAGCTCATCACGACACATTCCATGTCTAGGCATGGTTATGGTTCGTGCTATGTCAGGCCAGACACGATTTAGTCGGGTCATGCCTTATGTCGAGTCCGGTCTACCATACCCACTTGTCATCTCTAGTCAAAATTCTAGATTGCATGAATGTGTTAACTTTAATCTTGGATGCTTATTATTGGTGATGAGCCTCCATGATCATGGAATATGCTGGTATGCTCTGCTGATCCTTATGCACATTAACGTCACATGTTCAAATATTTATTCAATATTTTAGGAAGCACATTCCCATATTTACTACATGGATACCATGTGTCTTAGATTATGCAGTTATAAATTTCTTCATTATGGTACTTAAGGCCATTTGTTAATGATTGTCTGCAAATAACTTAATTTTGCAGGGATGTGTATTACTTTATTCTTCGCTTACTACAGTGAGGTGAATTGGTGAAGAATAACAAAAAGAGAATGGATAAAACAACAAACGGATCAAGTATTCCTGTATTACCATGGATGAGAAATCCGATTGATGTTAGCCTTCTTGAAGATTGTCCTCTTGATCTCCTCCCTTTCCTTGATCCCAGGTAATGAGCTCGCTATTTAACTACACCGGAAAGATATGTTTAGTTCAATGTTTTCCAATTTGACAGTTAAACAACATATCATTTCTGCTTGGATTAACATGATTGATGATATTAATGTAAAAAAGTACAGCAATCAAGGATAAAATTGGATTAGAACTGTTTTAATTCTTATGAAGGTGGCAATAATTCCTGCAATAACGAAGTAATGGAGATTACCTAGTGATGATGCATCATTTGTAGTAGTAATATTCTTGGTTTTATTTCATTGTACTTTATCTTAGTTTTTTATATTTTATTTGTATGGGAGCGCTTAGCATGGGTCCTTGATTTGATTCGCGCCGTGTTATTTTTAATGGAAATGAAAAAGAACATTATCTTTCTCCCTCCTTTTCTCTCTCCTCAAATTTCTCTCCTTGGTGTTTTGCAGACCCTAACATGGTATATAGGGGTTATATGAATGACATGGTGTTGTGGGTTCTGAATGTTGGTGGTGCATGGTGACCTATGTCCCAGCATACCATATGTCAATTTCGTTGATCTTGAGAGATGGCATTAGGTTCCTATAAATGAAGATGCTGTCTTTTGTTGTGGCGCTGTTTGGTTTATCTGTTTGTTTGCTTCTGTTCGTGAGCATTTTGTCATGTAGGTGCCATGGTGGTGCGGTGAGTGCCCATGGTGATTTCATGGGGTGCAGTCATTGTGTTGTGGTGGTGTTTATCTATACACTTTGTTGTGGTTTGTTTTTTTTTTTTTTTGTGTTGAGAAAGAATGAGGTAATCAGTGTTGAACTACTGTGAATAACTTCATAGAAATTGAAGATACGCTTAATAATTTGCTATGGGTTATTTTGGTGAGGATTTAATTCATTGGCCAAGGATATGCGAGATAATTGTCGCAAGAGTTATTTGGCGAGTGGGCAGGAGCATGGAGCTGGGGATGGAGGGGGATGAGTGAAGGGGGAACGAGGGGGGAGCGAGAGAGAAGGCAAGAGAGAGCGAGGGAGGGAGGGAGGGAGAGAGGGAGAGAGAGAGGAATTTGTGTGATAATCTAGTTAATATAAAGATCAGTATTGATAATCTACTAGTGAGAGGGCTTTAATAGCATTGAGTTTGGCTACTTAGATAAATGTCACTTTGTAATGTATCTCATAAGATTAATTGAACCGTTTTGTAACTAAGTGTGCTTTGAATCTTTCAATGTTCTCTTTAGCTTTATATTTAACTGTAAATATCTACTTGTAGCTAACATGCTTCTTTCTGACATAAACACTACACAATTTGGATTCTCTTTAGATTATTGGTAATGCGCAATGATACAAATTTCTGATATATCCACCGATATATCTCTGATATTTTCATAAATTCTAAGTATCAATATTTTCATTAATATCGATATATCTATCATTGATTGGTGCTCGTATGCAAATATACACCAATATATCTTTGATATATTCGATATATTCGTAAAATCCAAGTACCGATATATCCGTAGAAACCGATATTTTAATACTTGGTTATGAGAAAGAAGTATCGAGCCTTGTCTTTTTTCTTGGATTCATCTTTCTTGTATAAACACGAAGTTCCTTGTTTGCAAGTTGAGGGATGACACTTTGAATGAGATTTTGACTATTTTCATGGCTTTTTGATTGGACATTGACATGAGAAAATGAATGTGAGCTTTTAGATTCAACTTTGACACAATGAAGAGGAGATCTAGGTCGAATATTGTCATGATCAAGGGTTTGTGATTGAGGTGATTGTAAAACCACTATTGTGTCAGGGTTCAACTTAACATCATCCAAAGGGTTGAAAAAGTTTCAATTTGAAATTATTGTTGTTAAAAGAAGGTTGCATCCATAAAATTATATATTTTCTTAGTAAAGGCAAGTAGCATTTATATATTTTTTTTGAAGAGATAAGTACTTGAGAAGGCATGCACTTTATAGGCTTAGGATCTAATTCGCTATAATGTTGAGGATGCCTGTCATCAATGGGTTGTATTGTATCATTGCATTGAAGATAGATGGGTAGAAAGTTCTTGACTTTAAAAAGTATTTAATTTTTTCTTTTATTATCTTATTTTATTGGAATTTATTCATTAATAAGCTTAGGTAAATATTACTATAAAATTTATAGTACTCAATAATCCTTAACATTATATGATTTGATAACTTGAATTTTGCTAAAAAATTGAGTTTGTAACATCGAATTGAAATTTTGGAAGATTTGTTTTGCTCATACTTTTCTCTTATCAAGAATATTCAACTAGATGCGCGTTCAACTCTCATCTAAAAAATGTTAAACTTTTATTATCAGATAGTGAAGAAAATAACTTCTTGAGCCACATATAATTTTGATGACCAACACAATAGTGTCATAACATTATTTCACTATTTTTGTTGGGACTCGAAAAGGACCAACTTGAAAAAGAAACACCCTTGAACATCACCCTTGGGTATTACTTCAATTCAATTATTGATTTTCATATAAGTCAAGGCAAAAGCTATTTGAATTATGATCATTAGTCAATTTGATTCATTATTATCAATATAATCATCAATCAAATTTTATTCTAACTACTTAATTTATGTTAATTATGAGGCAAATTTGATTATTGAGAGTAAATTGCAATCTAAATTGGAAACATAGATCACAATGTCTTTCGTAGCCATGATTTGCTTCAACTTCTGCAATTGCTGACAAGGATGCATCTACTATTTGATTTGATGAGATTTTCTCACATGCTCCATAGTTAATAATCCATGGTCTTGTCGTCTTTTGTTCACTTTAAGGGTTTTTTGAGAAGTCATCTCTCTGATGATGATTCTATTGCATGATTGGGACGATAGATGTATCACCGATTGAGACTATCATGGATAATCGTCACCTTTTAGTTTGTGACTTGTGGTGAGTAGAGATGTTTCGTCTTATCCTCCATGCTTGCTCACAAATGATGGCGTGTCTTTGGAGAGTGATGATGCGCCAAAAGATTGATTTGAAATCATGCCGTATTTTCTCATGAGAATGGTTGAGTTCTAGAGGATATGACTATGTTGCCATGAAGAAATTCTCATATCAGCAATAAACACACCAGTTGGAGATCCCTCTTTTATGATTGTAGGGTTATGATGTGGTAGCACTAGTGAGAGAGTGGGAGGTGCCAGCTAGGGTTGCAATGTTTTGAATAATGAAAAAAACTTTTTTTTTTTTAACTTTCAACGTGTTTTGTCTTGTCATGGTGATCATGATTCTTGGCTATGCATACTCTGTCTTAATTATCACATAGGAGCAGTATCTGAATGTAGAATGACTCTCTAGTAAACTTTCTACCCAACTTGCTTCTAGGAAGACTTCAACCTCTTAATTGGCATTCTTTTGAATTAATAATCCTTTTCTAGCCTAGGTGTCAGTTTTTGGTGCCTCAAAATTCTCTACAGTTTTTGAATTTTGATACCTTAAAAAAACTAATACCAAAACCAATTCAAAGCATGCTTAGCCATTAATCGACACCACTGTCACTTCCATCACTGTTGTCTACGATGGCTATTGATGGCAGCCACCTTTGGTTCCTACCACCATTGCCTCAACATCTGGGATAATAATTCGTTCTGCTGATAAATGTGAATATTCAATAATAAAATCGCTATCTAATACAAACACAATCCTAACCTATAAAAAAAAAATAGTCATTAGGGTAGTCTAATTAATGAGTGTTCTCTTCTATAAGTTATAAAATGAAAAAAAAAAACTAATAAAATAATATCTTATTGGGATACCTCTTAATCTAGTTTGTTGTATGTAAATATCTAAAAATTTAAGTTAAGTTGTGAAAAGTAACCTATGACCTCTTTAATATCTTTGAGAAGATGTTAATTGACTAATATATTATATGAACATGGATTTGAATAATAATCTTATTATATGTATTTTTTATTAGAAAAAAATAATGTATTTTTATGTATATTATTTGTTCATGAAATATTAAATTTAAAATTATATTTCTTGTTGATTGAAAGTCATAGTAAGTGGGTTCACGATCTTCTCAAGAATATGTTTGATTTAAAATATATCATAATTAATTGTCGATATCACTAAAAATTTTATCTTTGTATTAAATCTCAATATAACTATATGTTTTTCTTTTTTAGGAGAGAATATATATTTTTATAAAAAATGTAAAATTTTTGATTTTCTCATGGTTCAAATTGGTTCCAAATTGATATGTAAGCAATCGGCTAGTTGGTTGTGCTAGTGACTAAAAAAATAATAAGACTTGAATATTTCTTCATATATCTCAACGTATGAAGAGATGTGTCTAAATAAATTCATAATAAAAAATTTAGAAAATGATTAATTATATTGATTATATATGTTATATTTGATATAATAATAATAATAATAATAATCAGATATTTAATATTTTTTATAATATTTTTATATGTAGTAGAGTCAATTGGATAATTAAAATTAAATAAAAAATTAATATATGACTTAATAAGAATATCTATATAGTATAATCATGAAGACTAATTTTTGTGGGAATATTAATTATATATCTCCTTTGTTTTATAACAATATATCTCTTATGTCATCATTATATCTCTCATGTAGTATGTCATATCTATGCTAAGAAAATTTAAACATCTCTAGATTTCTTAATTTAAATTTTGACTAAAAATACTTATCGAGTTTGTTAATTTCTAATTTATTATCTGTTATACTAAGAATATTGTTTATCTACACAATTAATAGAGTAAACTTGTTTTCTAACTTCATCTGCAAGAACAAAGAGTAGCTTTTAAAGTACTTGTATAATTTAACATAGATGATAACCAAACCCTCCATGATTGTTTTAGGTCATTTAGTGTATTCTCCAATCTACAAAACTAAGATTGTACTCCATGAACCTCGAGTAGTTGTTTAATATATGTCTCTTTCTCAAAATCATCATGAAAAAAATATATTATATACTTATAATTAGTTTATCATCAGTTTGCAAGAAATTTTCAATTGTAGATATATCATTACTAATGTCAACTTATATATCAAAGAAAAACATATTTTGGTAATCTAAATTAAATGTCCAAGTGAATTTATTCATGGTAAGATTTTCTTTTAGGAGATTTATTTTCTTATCTAGATTAGTTTTCATAATAAATACTTATTTGTAATTAACAAAATCTATTTTGAAGGTTGATATACTAGTTTCTAAGTTTTATTAAATGATATAATTTTTTAAAAGGAGATTTGAGTATTTTAATACTATCAAAATAAGTAGTAAAAAAAAATGAAAGGAGAAGATTTAATATGAAAATATCTATTAAATAGAGTTTTTAGTATGACTTATTCGTTTGTTTCAAAGAACAATAATAAGATCAAGATCAGAAGAGGCGGCTTCATGATCATCCGACTTATTGGAAGACTCTTTTGCTCTAAACAAATTATATGTCAGACTTAATGTCATGGGTGATCAAGTCTCAAGTCTCAAGTCTCTCTGTTTTGGGCTCATTTTGAGTTAGGATTGGAGTAGAACTAGATCTACAAGATCATTTGTACTCGAAAGGGATTTTCTTTTCCAAGAATGTGCACTTTTTAAGAATCAATATGTTCTATACTTTTTGGTGCATATGATGAATCTATAATATTGTTATTATAATGTAAACTAACAAGTTCAAGTGTATTCAGAGAGTCATATTCCTTCTCATATGTGGGGGCCCAAGTGGCATTAAAAAGTAGTGATGAAAATTAATAGATCAATATGCATCTTTAAAATTCATACTTATTTTAGGCTTGTTAAAAATTGAGTTATTCTCAAAAAAAAAAAAAAAGATAATACTTGTACTCTTAAATATTATCTTAATATCAAATGAATAATATTTTATTATTATTATTATTATTATGTGTTGGAATAATCAAGAAAGATATACTTTATTATTTTGAGTGTCATCTTATCATCTCTTCGAGAGAGATATTGAATAAAACACTTGTACTTGAGGGAGGCACCCTATTGTCCACATACACAACACATGCATGTGTTTGTCCCTATTTCATGCCGGACATACTAAAATGTGTTAACGCATCATTGTGCATATATTTTTATTATCGTAATGCACACATATGCGCACACCAATTATTGTTGTGTTTCCATGCAGCCACATGATGCTTCACACATGTTGAGTGTAAACATAATAAGGGTAAACATTCAATAAATGAATCTATCTATTACAAACACAATTATACCTTATAATTAAGAAAAAAAAAAGGAATTGCTACAACACTTAAGTTGAGTGCTCTCATTCATAAAATATAAATTACTAAAATTATAAAATAATGCTAAATTGTAATATTTTTTTTCACTTATTGTTTTGATTAAGTGTGGTTTTGGGTGTTCTTAGGTCATTTTTGTTTTGTTACCAAAATAATAATTTTAGATTTTTAGTTTTTTTGGTGGATTTTTAACTAAATGGAGAGGGACTTCAAGATGTGCACCCCATGCCTCAACTAGTGTATTCAATTCCCAATTTTTTGATTTATTGTAATGAGTAAAATAATCACAAGAGATTGATTGATCACTATTACTCAGTGAATATGAACATTCATTCATATGATCAGTTGGCTCCCTTAGTTTTGGTTTGGTTTTTGGGTCAATGGAAGTTAGATCACTTGATAATACATCTATCAACGCATAAAAATGAGAGAGGAGAGAGAAATGAGATTGCTGAGTGTAGGAGAGTTTTCTACTCGATCATAGATTCATTATTTGCTAGTAGTATACATGCTGATGTGTGTGTGTGTGTGTGTGTGTGTGTGTGTATATATATATATATATATATATATATCATCATTCATCAAAGCAATAATTTTTGATAATTGAGTTATCTTTTTTTTAAATAGTAAAAAAATATTTTTTATTGTAATTGACCAAATAGTTCATTTTAGAATCATCATCTTGTTGATCTGCATGCCAAGTCGTTAGTTGAATCCTTACATAACATTGTTAGATGTAATCATTATTTTAGTTTTATCATGTTCACAAAACATTGTTAGACATAAGCATGATCATGTTCTCTGAACTTAGTATTTATTTTTTTAAAAACTCTATAGATGGCCAATCTCGAATATATATTAAGAGTCTACTTTGGGATAGGCTTAGCTATGATTTTTTTTTAAAAAAATTTGGTATTTCCTTGAGCCAAATTGATGCCTCGAACAATCATTGGGTGGGACTGATTTTTATAAAATAAAATATTTTTTTTATAAAATAAAAAAAATTATATTTTTATATAATATATGATTATTATTAAATATTATTTTATAAAATAAGATAATTATAAATTTTATCTTATAAAATAAAATAAAATTCAATATTTTAATTTTATAAAATAAAAAATATATTTATTTAATAAAATAAAATATATTATTTTATTTTATAAAATACCTAATATTTATAAATAATAGTTTTTATTTTTATTTTTGTTATCATGACGTATCCGTATCTTAATTTTTTTGAATTTGTCGTGTCCCCGTATCCTGTCGTATCGTATTCCCCGTGTTCGTGCTTCTTAGATGACAATTGTCTTTATTCAACGATGGTATGTCTTAGGTTCCAGACTCATTTGCCACAACTTATTCAATTCTCAGAGGTGATATTATTGAATTATTAATCTCTCAGATCTCTTTCTAAGCAGGAGCCTTTTGCATTGGGTACTGTCTCAAGTATCACATGAACTTCATTGCCCATCAATTTTAGCAGCAAATAATGACCAATGTTCTACCTCATCACTAAAAAGTCGTTTTAAGAATTCAAAAACCCTGAAATTGTCTGTATTATTTGCATTTTTTTTTCATTAATTTGTAGTTTATGGTTGCTCAGTTCTATTTAGCTGGTGCATTTTTGGCATACCTGGCTAGTTTTGTTTAACATCCTGGCACATGAGTAACATATAGGCCGTTCTTGTCGTTATTCCTTCTTCGCCAGGCTGAAGCTGGCCTTGCAGAATATGGGCTTCTCGAGTCTCTTTCCAGTGCAGGTTGCAGCGTGGCAGGAAACAGTCGGGCCCGGTGCCTTCGAGAGAGACCTTTGCATAAATTCACCAACTGGAAGTGGAAAAACTCTGGCTTATGCATTGCCAATCGTGCAAAAACTATCTGCTCAACCTCTTGGGTGTTTACGAGCACTGATTGTGTTGCCTACTCGCGATTTGGCCCTGCAGGTGACCTGCTTTCTTCCAAGCATGTTCTTCCATCATCTTCTTCATCTACCCTTCTTCTGTGCCTAGTAGCATTCTTTTTTCTGATCTAGGTGAAGAAAGTCTTTTCTACCCTCGTGGCAGCAGTTGGCTTATCTGTTGGCCTGGCAGTGGGCCAATCTTCTATAGCAGAAGAAATTTCTGCTATCATTAGGAGGCCTGATGCCGAAATGGGTCTCTGCTATGATCCATATGATGTGTTTGATGAATTGCAATCCTCAGTTGATATTTTGGTGGCGACTCCAGGGAGGCTGATGGACCACCTAACCACCACGGTGGGGTTTACATTACAGCACCTGTTGTTCCTAGTAAGCTCACTGCGGCAACTTGCTTTCGCTTCTTGTTCATCTTCTTGAGGTGCGATCAAGGATTCTATGCTTCCCCATCTCAGGTGGTTGATGAGACTGATCGCCTGCTAAGGGATGCATATCAGTCTTGGCTTCCTGCTGTCCTTGGGCAGGTTTCTTCCCCATCTGCAGAACATCTCATGCTGCCAATGGCTGATGTTTCCTTCCATCCCTTTCATTCTCTGAAGACCATCAGGCGATGGTGAGTGAGTCGTGTGTGCATGTGAGTGTGTGCGTGCGCGTGCGCGTGCGTGTGCGTGCGTGTGTGAGTGAGTGTGAGTGCGTGTGTGTGTGAGTGAGTGTTTGAGTGTGTGTGTGTGTGTGTGAGTGAGTGTGTGAGTGAGTGTGTGTGTGTGTGTGTGAGTGTGTGAATGTGTGTGAGTGAGTGTGTGTGTGTGTGTGTGAGTATATGTTGGCCTTATGGTTCAATTGTGAGTCTATCTAGTTGAGTTGTATTGAGTAATTTTTATGTAGTGGTGTTGAAAGAGGGTTCAAAGGGAAGCTTTTTCCGAGGCTCGTGAAGATTATTTCATCTGCCACAGTAACCCATGATCCGAGCAAGCTTGCTCGGCTTGATCTGCATCAACCTTTGTTCTTGACATCAGGGAAGAGACGCTATCAACTACCAAAAGAATTAGAATCATACAAATTGGTAATACATTGCACTTTGTTATATCATCTCAATATGAAGTTTTTCATGTTTAAAATGTTATTAAGAACATGCGCGCGCGCACACGCACACACACACACACACATATATAAGTCATATCTTGATGATAAGTATCTTGTACAAAAAAGAAATATGTTTTTAGTTAGAGATTCATCAAATATAATTTCTTTGATATTTGGTGGTAAGATTTCCAAAATATTAATCTTCCAGGTCTATCACTAAGCAAGTGCTTTGTGCAATAGGCATACATAGAGGTGGCAACGACCGCATGCCTCCCCTCCCACAAAAAAAGACCGCGGGTCGGGTCAAATTCGACCCGACCCGCGGTCCCCGTTTCCCGAACCGCTCGGACAGGTTTGCCCAAGCGGGCCAGGCGAGGCACGGCACGGCACGGTAGCACGATCGTGCCCCTGAAAAATGGGCCGTGCCATGCCGGGCCGGCCCGTTTGACACCTCTAGGCATACATATGTATAAGTCATATTTTGGTGCAATAACAAGCAACTTTATTTGAAATCAGCAAGTTTCATGCTTGAGATTTATTAGATGTAGTCTCTAATTTTTATGGATAAGATTATTGAGATATTAAAAATCTCTTAGGTCAATCACAAAACAGGAGCTTTGTGCACTAGGTGTGTGTGTGTGTGTCATGTCTTGGTGTGATGATGAGTATCTTGAATAAAAGCGGGTAGGTCTCTTGCTAGAGATTCGTCAAACACAACTTATTTGATATTTTTAGGTAAAATTATTAACATATTAACCTCCCAGATCCATCACTGAGCACGAGCTTATGTGCACTATGTATACATACATACATACATATATATATACATACATACATATATATATATACATACATACATATATATATATATATATATATATATATAGGTCATACCTTAGTGCGATAAAAAGTAACTTCATCTAAAATCAGTAAGTTTCAGGTTTGAGATTCATTAAATATAGTCTCTTTAATTTTTGAGGATAAAATTATCAAGATATTGGCTCCTCTTAGATCTATTACTAAGCAGGAAATTTGTGTGCTGGTGTATATGTACAGGTCATATTTTGGTGCAATAACAATTACTTTCATCCAAAATTAGTTGGTCTGGGATTTGAGATTCATCAAACGCAGTCTCCTTAATTTTTATGGATAAAATTGTTGAGAAAGTAGCATCTTCTAGATCCATTGCTAAGCAGGAGTTTTGTGCACTGGATATGATTATATATATGTGTGTGTGTGTAATGGGTGTGTGTGTGTGTGTAATGGGTGTGTGTGTGTGTGTGTAATGGGTGGGTGTGTGTGTGTGTAATGGGTGTGTGTGTGTGTGTGTAATGGGTGTGTGTGTGTGTGTGTGTCATGTCTTGGTGTATATATGTATGTCTTGGTGTCATGTCTCTTGCTAGAGATTCGTCAAACACAACTTATTTGATATTTTTAGGTAAAATTATTAACATATTAACCTCCCAGATCCATCACTGAGCACGAGCTTATGTGCACTATGTATACATACATACATACATATATATATACATACATACATATATATATATACATACATACATATATATATATACATATATATATATATATATATATATAGGTCATACCTTAGTGCGATAAAAAGTAACTTCATCTAAAATCAGTAAGTTTCAGGTTTGAGATTCATTAAATATAGTCTCTTTAATTTTTGAGGATAAAATTATCAAGATATTGGCTCCTCTTAGATCTATTACTAAGCAGGAAATTTGTGTGCTGGTGTATATGTACAGGTCATATTTTGGTGCAATAACAATTACTTTCATCCAAAATTAGTTGGTCTGGGATTTGAGATTCATCAAACGCAGTCTCCTTAATTTTTATGGATAAAATTGTTGAGAAAGTAGCATCTTCTAGATCCATTGCTAAGCAGGAGTTTTGTGCACTGGATATGATTATATATATGTGTGTGTGTGTAATGGGTGTGTGTGTGTGTGTAATGGGTGTGTGTGTGTGTGTGTAATGGGTGGGTGTGTGTGTGTGTAATGGGTGTGTGTGTGTGTGTGTAATGGGTGTGTGTGTGTGTGTGTGTCATGTCTTGGTGTATATATGTATGTCTTGGTGTCATGTCTCTTGCTAGAGATTCGTCAAACACAACTTATTTGATATTTTTAGGTAAAATTATTAACATATTAACCTCCCAGATCCATCACTGAGCACGAGCTTATGTGCACTATGTATACATACATACATACATATATATATACATACATACATATATATATATACATACATATATATATATATATATATATATATATATATATATATATAGGTCATACCTTAGTGCGATAAAAAGTAACTTCATCTAAAATCAGTAAGTTTCAGGTTTGAGATTCATTAAATATAGTCTCTTTAATTTTTGAGGATAAAATTATCAAGATATTGGCTCCTCTTAGATCTATTACTAAGCAGGAAATTTGTGTGCTGGTGTATATGTACAGGTCATATTTTGGTGCAATAACAATTACTTTCATCCAAAATTAGTTGGTCTGGGATTTGAGATTCATCAAACGCAGTCTCCTTAATTTTTATGGATAAAATTGTTGAGAAAGTAGCATCTTCTAGATCCATTGCTAAGCAGGAGTTTTGTGCACTGGATATGATTATATATATGTGTGTGTGTGTAATGGGTGTGTGTGTGTGTGTGTAATGGGTGTGTGTGTGTGTGTAATGGGTGTGTGTGTGTGTGTGTAATGGGTGTGTGTGTGTGTGTGTAATGGGTGTATGAAGCATGGAAAAATGAGATTTTTTGCATGTGTGATGCAGATTTGTGAGGCCAAGCTGAAACCTCTCTATTTGGTTGCTCTTCTACAAAGTTTGAGGGAGGAAAAGTGCATTGTTTTTACATCATCCGTGGAATCAACCCACCGGCTATGCACCCTCTTGAACTTCTTTCCGGACTTGAAAATTAAGATCAAGGAGTTTTCTGGTGTTCGGCGCCAGACAACAAGAAGGTGATAGCCAAAAACTAATGTCCCTTATGTTTCATGGACTCTTCTTGCATGCCCATCATGCCCAAAGAGTCTCTCCTGTGTGATGCTGGGTCAGCCCTACTCGACCTCTCTCGGGCCTTGTTTGGCGAAGCCGGGCAGTGCTAGACTCGATCACAGGCTAGTCAAGACTCAATTGGGTGAACCGCGACTAGCACAACTTGAAAGCTATGGCCTTTGATATGAGCATGACTTTTATATATTTCCAACTATTCATAAATTATAAAATATGTATAAATAAGAAAATTGTTGAACCGGGCACTTCACAAGCATATGTGGCCCTGTTCCAGCATCATGGATAGAGCTATTGACAAATTTACCCCTGGGGGATCGAGCTCGCCTTTCCATCCCAATCGAACTACCGCCACATTGTTTGTATCGCAGCAAGACGTTGAAGGCATTCAGGGACGGGAAAATACAAGTGCTTGTTTCTTCCGACGCAATAACCAGAGGAATGGATGTTGAGGGGGTCAAAAACGTAATCAACTATAGCATTCCTGCTTACGTCAAGACTTACATTCATCGGGCTGGTCGAACTGCCCGTGCCGGTCAGGCTGGCCGCTGTTTCACGTTGTTGCTTAATGCCCAGGTCTGTCATCCACTCCTTCTCCCTGATGCCCACACTAAGTCTCACACACGCGCACACGCACGCATGCACACAGACATAAGCATCTCCATCGAACTTGTTACAGGGAAGACAGTTCCGGAAGATGTTACAGAGAGCAGGCGTGGATTCTTGTCCAGTTTTCTCTGTTTCTCCAGGCTCCATAGAACCTCTTCGTGCTGCTTACGAACAAGGTAACTTGGCCGACTCCAGGCATCAATCTCTCTGGTTAGGTCGCGACTGAGTTTTTTTTTTTTTTTTTCCCGTCCTTGCTTGGTAGGGCTCAAGAAAGTGAAAGAGATGGTGGACTCGGAATCAGCCAAGAAGCACAAAATCGGTCATAAATATTCCAGCGGGAACAAGAGAGCAAGAAGAGAAAAGGCCACGAGCTAGCTCTGGTTTATCTATTTGGGCGAGAGCAGAGCTGTGGCTGTTGCTGATGCTGCTTTTTTAATTTATTAAAGTTGGCGAAATGTGCCAAAAATATTTCTCTATATTTTGTTTCATTTTCATATATTTTAATACCAAAAAGTAGATCATGCGCCTAATCTTCTCATAGCCATAGCAGTTGCAAATACTTTGGCTTTTGACGATTTTAATTATATATTCGAAATAAATATTTGCTGTGTGATATGTATGAAAATTTTGATCAATATTTTTTTAAAAAAATAAAAATAGAAAAAATTAAATAAAATAATAATAATAATAAAAAATAATAAAAATAAAAAAATACAATAAAAATAGAATAAATAAATAAAAAATAAAAATAAAAAAATAAAAAAATAAAAAATAAAAAATAAAAAATAAAAAAATAAAAAAAATAAAAAAAATAAAAAAAAAATAAAAAAAATAAAAAAATAAAAAAAAATAAAAAAAACAATAAAAAAACAATAAAAAAAGATTTGATCGATATTTTTTTATCCAAAATATATATCATGATATATATTGCATCAGGATTTTTATTGCTGGTGCATAATCTTACCCTCAACATTCAGCAACCCGTTTCCCTCCTCTCTCGTTTGCCTCCGCCCCAGTTTCCCTCCACCCCAGTTTCCCTCCGCCCCCGCTTCCCTCCGCCCCCGCTTCCCTCCGCCCCCGCTTCCCTCCGCCCCCGCTTCCCTCCGCCCCCGCTTCCCTCCGCCCCCGCTTCCCTCCGCCCCCGCTTCCCTCCGCCCCCGCTTCCCTCCGCCCCCGCTTCCCTCCGCCCCCGCTTCCCTCCGCCCCCGCTTCCCTCCGCCCCCGCTTCCCTCCGCCCCCGCTTCCCTCCGCCCCCGCTTCCCTCCGCCCCCGCTTCCCTCCGCCCCCGCTTCCCTCCGATTTGCCCCCGCTTCCCTCCGCCCCCGCTTCCCTCCGATTTGCCCCCGTTTGCCTCCGACTTGCCTCCGATTTGCCCCCGTTTTCGCGAATTTGAGACGACAATAACGCTGTTTTCCGGCGCCAAGAACAATTTGCCCCTGGTATGTGTAAATAACACGTGTGGTTATCTAATATTTATATAAGTATTTCTCTTCGCAAAATATATATTCATATAAGTAAATCCCTATTGAAATTGATGTATGTAAATACATGTGTGTCTGTGTGTGTGAGTATGTATGTATGTATATGTGTGTGTGTGTGTGTGTGTGTGTAAATATATGTATGTAAATATATGTGTGTGTGTGTGTGTGTAAATATATGTATGTAAATATATGTGTGTGTGTGTGTGGTGTATGTATATATATCAATATACATGAATTTAAGTACGTTATTGTCTGTATATGTGTTTATGTATATTCTGATGTATATTGAAATTACGCTTGAGTATATTATACATATTTATATGTAAATTGTAAATATATATAAAATTTTTGTTTTAAAAAATTATATTGAAATAAAATATTATATAATGTACACTATTTACAAATTACAAAATATTATAAAGTTTGTACATAAAAAACAAATACATATGTCTGTGTAGGGCATATCAGCGTGTGTAGCATCATTCATAAAAAAGTGACAACAAGGAAGAAAAAATATAAAATTTTGATGACGACTTATTTTCTGACTTTAATTAAAAAATAAGTTTTATTAAATAAATATATGAGGTTATATTTTAATTATTATATTGTTTTTATACCCGTATTGAAAATTAAAGTGTAGTTCATTTGAATAGATAACCTTGTGTGTGTGTGTGTGTGAGTGTTAATGAGAATCCCGAAAGTGCCCCTGGATCAGTCCACATCAAAATAAATATTTATATATGTAAGGTTAAGCTTATATATAATAGTTTTAAAAAATATGTATATATATATTTATATAGGTTTTATTTAAAGGTGTATATATATATATAATTAGATATATGTTTATATATACATTTTCAAAATATATTTATAGTACGTGTGTGTGAGTGTGTGTGTGTGTGTGTGTGTGTGTGAGTGTGTGTGAGTGTGTGTGGGTGTGAGTGTGAGTGGGTGTGTGTGTGTGAGTGTGTGAGTGTGAGTGTGAGTGTGTGAGTGGGTGTGTGTGTGTGAGTGTGTGTGTGTGAGTGTGTGAGTGTGTGTGAGTGTGTGTGTGAGTGTGTGTGTGTGGATTTATATATATATATATATATAATTACCCAAGCACTGCACACATATTTGTGAAAAAACTTAATTATTTTTTTCTTGTAGGGGTGAAAAACGAAGCTTCGTTTTTGCGAGTAGAGTTGCTTCGTTTCTGCGAGTAGAGTTGCTTCGTTTCTGCGAGTAGAGTTGTTTCGTTTCTGCGAGTAGAGCTGCTTCGTTTCTGCGAGTAGAGCTGCTTCGTTTTTGCGAGTAGAGCAGCTTCGTTTCTGCGAGTAGAGCAGCTTCGTTTCTGCGAGTAGAGCAGCTTCGTTTCCGATTCCCCAACGAAACCCTAATTCCATTCAGTCGGAGCAACGCAGAATTAAAATCAATTTTACGGGGAACAGCCAATTCACCGCCACACCATGAATGTTATAGCTGGATCCTACGAAAGATTCATATGGGGATACAAACTTAATCCCTCGGGCGACGATCCTCCACGAGATCCGCATTCCACGCCCGACATATGGATGATTTCCGTCTCCTAGTAATTATCTGTAACGTGCGCTCATCCGACTTTTTCCTGTTGGCAGCGTGTTTTTATATTCGTTTCATATGGCGTGTCTTCGCATGAGACCGACCAGTTGGATTTCTTGCTCCTCATAGAATTGGAGATTCAAAAGTCGGACTGTTCACAATGTAAATCGTCTGAGCTGTATTTTAGTGCGAAGAGATACATGCTTGGCTGATTGCCTTGGATTAGAGAAACTTGCGATAACACCTGATCGATACGCAGGATTCAGTACATCTTTGTGACGCCATTTTAGGAAATGTAAACGGTTTATGCATACGGAAATCAAACACACTTTCTCGAACTAAAACATACATATTGTATCTGCTCAACATTTCAAAATGAGGGCAGAACATATTGGAGTTGTATAGTTTGTAGTCCGGGGACCTTTTAGGGCACATGGTTGCGTAATTTGTGTCCTAATTATATGTTTTTTTAAATTCGCACCAATTAAATTTTTGAGAAATGATTTTCATTGAAAAATTGAGTCGGATTTGTATGGTGCAAGAAGACTGGATTGAGGATGTCGAAGGGGCTCAATGTTGGGATTCGTCGACATCTCTTTCTGATATCAATTCTAGAATTAATGCTTGTTATAAAATAAAACTAAACCTCTAATAATTTGAAAGATATAAAATTTAAAACTAAAGCAATAAATTACATCATAAAATAAAATATATTCAAATGAAAATGAGAAATTAGAAATACACGAGAATGAATTTCAAAGGAATAGGAAAAGTGTTTTTATAGAAAAAATTTTAGAAATCTCCAAAGAGATTTCCGATGTGGGCTAGGTGATTTTCACCTATCCCCAATAAAATTAACATTCACACACTTGAAAATTAATTTCTTTGCTTGTTAATAATTGTTTCTAATCTTGTTAAGTCATATAAAGTTCTATACTATGTAGAGTTCTTCTATTTTCTATTGTACAAAATGATATTGTATCCTGATATATTTTATCTTTGAGTAAAATATTGGATTTCTTGCTAAATGTAGAGTATTTTGACAATCACAAAATAAAATAATCTTATTTTATTTGTATCTAAGTTCTTTCAATAGTATTTGCAACCTGATTGTTTCTTTATTGACTCGTGTAACTACAATATATTCTGTTTCTGTCTTAGAAGTAGATATAATAGGCTGTAATTTTAAAATTTAACTTACAGCTCCTTCAACAAGAGTAAAAACATAACTTGTTGTAGATTTATTATTATTAATATTTTTAGCATAATCTGTATCAATATAATCTCTAATAATAAGATCTGAACTTTCATAGCATATTGTAGTATTTAAGGTTTCTTTCAGATATCTGAAAATTCTTTTCACAGTACTCTAATGTTCTAAGCTAGGAATTGTCATGAATCGACTAACCACTCTTAATGCTTGTGTAATATTTGGTCTTGTACAAATCATTATAACATTAAACTTTTTATTGCTGATGTATATAGTATTCGAGATATATTCTTCTTTTCTCCTTTCGAGCTAAGACACATGCTTGATGATAATTTGAAATTAACAGGAAGACAAGTAGAAATTGACTTACTATTTTGCATGTTGAAATGTCCCACGCAGTAATGTTGTGATCCTCGCCGCCAGTAAAGAGGAGATGATTCTGTAATGATACAAAAAAAAAAGAAGATCAAATTATAGACTAGAAGGATGAAGATGGCGGCATACAATTAATGTGATAGGAAGAGAGAGGATGGAGCAGGATGAAGTGAAACTGACCTCTCCTGGAACGGCACAGAGAAATGGCTTACTGCCATGGAATTCAGCGACGACCCTGGCATCTTCTGCGTCATGAACCTCGACTTTGTCCCTCGTGACCATGAAGAACTTCTCGCCCGTGAGATTAAATCTTATGAGATCGGCTTCCTTATCCACCTGCAATAAAAGCTCCTCCTCCCCCTGACCAGATTCAACATGGCCAGACACGAGTCTCTCCCGACTGTAAGTGCGAGACGCCCGGATGGGTGTAGTGATAGGTCGGTAACAGCCTTCTTATGCGCGGAAATGGTCTTCAGATGAACAAACGGATCTGTCTCAGATATGCATACGGAACCATCCTCATCGGCTGAGATCAAGTTCCGGAGGAAACGACATCGAGGGAGGCATAAAAAAATGCCAGAGAAGTAATGGTTGATGAGTGATGGTGGAGAGAACCGATGAGGTCGCGGAAACCATGTCGTACACATGGATTGTATCATCGGATGAACCGGAAACTGCGATGGGCCCCGCCGCAGCAACGGTGGTGACGGGCGCGAGATGAGACGGATACGAAAAGACCTGTGCGAGGCCTCTGGAATGCGGATCTCGTGGAGGATCGTCGCCCGAGGGGATTAAGTTTGTATCCCCATATGAATCTTTCGTAGGATCCAGCTATAACATCATGGTGTGGCGGTGAATTGGCTGTTCCCCGTTAAAATGATTTTAATTCTGCGTTTGCTCCGACTGAATGGAATTAGGGTTTCGTTGGGGAATCGGAAACGAAGCTGCTCTACTCGCAGAAACGAAGCTGCTCTACTCGCAGAAACGAAGCTGCTCTACTCGCAAAAACGAAGCAGCTCTACTCGCAGAAACGAAGCAGCTCTACTCGCAGAAACGAAGCAACTCTACTCACAAACGAAGCAACTCTACTCGCAGAAACGAAGCAACTCTACTCGCAAAAACGAAGCTTCGTTTTTCACCCCTACAAGAAAAAAATAATTAAGTTTTTTCACAAATATGTGTGCAGTGCTTGGGTAATTATATATATATTATATATAAATCCACACACACACACTCACACACACACTCACACACACTCACACACTCACACACACACACTCACACACACACACCCACTCACACACTCACACTCACACTCACACACTCACACACACACACCCACTCACACTCACACCCACACACACTCACACACACTCACACACACACACACACACACACACACACACACTCACACACACACGTACTATAAATATATTTTGAAAATGTATATATAAACATATATCTAATTATATATATATACACCTTTAAATAAAACCTATATAAATATATTATACATATTTTTTAAAACTATTATATATAAGCTTAACCTTACATATATAAATATTTATTTTGATGTGGACTGATCCAGGGGCACTTTCGGGATTCTCATTAACACTCACACACACACACACAAGGTTATCTATTCAAATGAACTACACTTTAATTTTCAATACGGGTATAAAAACAATATAATAATTACATAAAATATAACCTCATATATTTATTTAATAAAACTTATTTTTTAATTAAAGTCAGAAAATAAGTCGTCATCAAAATTTTATATTTTTTCTTCCTTGTTGTCACTTTTTTATGAATGATGCTACACACGCTGATATGCCCTACACAGACATATGTATTTGTTTTTTATGTACAAACTTTATAATATTTTGTAATTTGTAAATAGTGTACATTATATAATATTTTATTTCAATATAATTTTTTAAAACAAAAATTTTATATATATTTACAATTTACATATAAATATGTATAATATACTCAAGCGTAATTTCAATATACATCAGAATATACATAAACACATATACAGACAATAACGTACTTAAATTCATGTATATTGATATATATACATACACCACACACACACACACATATATTTACATACATATATTTACACACACACACATATATTTACATACATATATTTACACACACACACACACACACACATATACATACATACATACTCACACACACAGACACACATGTATTTACATACATCAATTTCAATATGGATTTACTTATATGAATATATATTTTGCGAAGAGAAATACTTATATAAATATTAGATAACCACACGTGTTATTTACACATACCAGGGGCAAATTGTTCTTGGCGCCGGAAAACAGCGTTATTGTCGTCTCAAATTCGCGAAAACGGGGCAAATCGGAGGCAAACGGGGGCAAGTCGGAGGCAAACGGGGGCAAATCGGAGGGAAGCGGGGGCGGAGGGAAGCGGGGGCGGAGGGAAACTGGGGTGGAGGGAAACTGGGGCGGAGGCAAACGAGAGAGAAGAGGGAAACGGGTTGCTGAATGTTGAGGGTAAGATTATGCACCAGCAATAAAAATCCTGATGCAATATATATCATGATATATATTTTGGATAAAAAAATATCGATCAAATCTTTTTTTATTGTTTTTTTTATTTTTTTTTATTTTTTTTTTTTTTTATTTTTTTTATTTTTTTTATTTTTTTTTATTTTTTTTTATTTTTTTTATTTTTTATTTTTATTTTTTTATTTTTTTTATTTTTTATTTTTTTATTTTTTATTTTTTATTTTTATTTTTTATTTTTTATTTTTTATTTTTTTATTTTTATTTTTATTTTTTATTTATTTATTCTATTTTTATTGTATTTTTATTTTATTATTTTATTATTATTATTATTTTATTTAATTTTTCTATTTTTATTTTTTAAAAAAATATTGATCAAAATTTTCATACATATCACACAGCAAATATTTATTTCGAATATATAATTAAAATCGTCAAAAGCCAAAGTATTTGCAACTGCTATGGCTATGAGAAGATTAGGCGCATGATCTACTTTTTGGTATTAAAAATATATGAAAAATGAAACAAAATATAGAGAAATATTTTTGGCACATTTCGCCAACTTTAATAAATTAAAAAAGCAGCATCAGCAACAGCCACAGCTCTGCTCTCGCCCAAATAGATAAACCAGAGCTAGCTCGTGGCCTTTTCTCTTCTTGCTCTCTTGTTCCCGCTGGAATATTTATGACCGATTTTGTGCTTCTTGGCTGATTCCGAGTCCACCATCTCTTTCACTTTCTTGAGCCCTACCAAGCAAGGACGGGAAAAAAAAAAAAAAAAACTCAGTCGCGACCTAACCAGAGAGATTGATGCCTGGAGTCGGCCAAGTTACCTTGTTCGTAAGCAGCACGAAGAGGTTCTATGGAGCCTGGAGAAACAGAGAAAACTGGACAAGAATCCACGCCTGCTCTCTGTAACATCTTCCGGAACTGTCTTCCCTGTAACAAGTTCGATGGAGATGCTTATGTCTGTGTGCATGCGTGCGTGTGCGCGTGTGTGAGACTTAGTGTGGGCATCAGGGAGAAGGAGTGGATGACAGACCTGGGCATTAAGCAACAACGTGAAACAGCGGCCAGCCTGACCGGCACGGGCAGTTCGACCAGCCCGATGAATGTAAGTCTTGACGTAAGCAGGAATGCTATAGTTGATTACGTTTTTGACCCCCTCAACATCCATTCCTCTGGTTATTGCGTCGGAAGAAACAAGCACTTGTATTTTCCCGTCCCTGAATGCCTTCAACGTCTTGCTGCGATACAAACAATGTGGCGGTAGTTCGATTGGGATGGAAAGGCGAGCTCGATCCCCCAGGGGTAAATTTGTCAATAGCTCTATCCATGATGCTGGAACAGGGCCACATATGCTTGTGAAGTGCCCGGTTCAACAATTTTCTTATTTATACATATTTTATAATTTATGAATAGTTGGAAATATATAAAAGTCATGCTCATATCAAAGGCCATAGCTTTCAAGTTGTGCTAGTCGCGGTTCACCCAATTGAGTCTTGACTAGCCTGTGATCGAGTCTAGCACTGCCCGGCTTCGCCAAACAAGGCCCGAGAGAGGTCGAGTAGGGCTGACCCAGCATCACACAGGAGAGACTCTTTGGGCATGATGGGCATGCAAGAAGAGTCCATGAAACATAAGGGACATTAGTTTTTGGCTATCACCTTCTTGTTGTCTGGCGCCGAACACCAGAAAACTCCTTGATCTTAATTTTCAAGTCCGGAAAGAAGTTCAAGAGGGTGCATAGCCGGTGGGTTGATTCCACGGATGATGTAAAAACAATGCACTTTTCCTCCCTCAAACTTTGTAGAAGAGCAACCAAATAGAGAGGTTTCAGCTTGGCCTCACAAATCTGCATCACACATGCAAAAAATCTCATTTTTCCATGCTTCATACACCCATTACACACACACACACACACACCCATTACACACACACACACACACCCATTACACACACACACACACCCATTACACACACACACACACACACATTACACACACACACATATATATAATCATATCCAGTGCACAAAACTCCTGCTTAGCAATGGATCTAGAAGATGCTACTTTCTCAACAATTTTATCCATAAAAATTAAGGAGACTGCGTTTGATGAATCTCAAATCCCAGACCAACTAATTTTGGATGAAAGTAATTGTTATTGCACCAAAATATGACCTGTACATATACACCAGCACACAAATTTCCTGCTTAGTAATAGATCTAAGAGGAGCCAATATCTTGATAATTTTATCCTCAAAAATTAAAGAGACTATATTTAATGAATCTCAAACCTGAAACTTACTGATTTTAGATGAAGTTACTTTTTATCGCACTAAGGTATGACCTATATATATATATATATATATATATATATGTATGTATGTATATATATATGTATGTATGTATATATATATGTATGTATGTATGTATACATAGTGCACATAAGCTCGTGCTCAGTGATGGATCTGGGAGGTTAATATGTTAATAATTTTACCTAAAAATATCAAATAAGTTGTGTTTGACGAATCTCTAGCAAGAGACATGACACCAAGACATACATATATACACCAAGACATGACACACACACACACACCTAGTGCACAAAGCTCCTGTTTTGTGATTGACCTAAGAGATTTTTAATATCTCAATAATCTTATCCATAAAAATTAGAGACTACATCTAATAAATCTCAAGCATGAAACTTGCTGATTTCAAATAAAGTTGCTTGTTATTGCACCAAAATATGACTTATACATATGTATGCCTAGAGGTGTCAAACGGGCCGGCCCGGCATGGCACGGCCCGTTTTTCACGGGCACGATCGTGCTACCGTGCCGTGCCGTGCCTCGCCTGGCCCGCTCGGGCAAACCTGTCCGAGCGGTTCGGGAAACGGGGACCGCGGGTCGGGTCGAATTTGACCCGACCCGCGGTCTTTTTTTGTGGGAGGGGAGGCATGCGGTCGTTGCCACCTCTATGTATGCCTATTGCACAAAGCACTTGCTTAGTGATAGACCTGGAAGATTAATATTTTGGAAATCTTACCACCAAATATCAAAGAAATTATATTTGATGAATCTCTAACTAAAAACATATTTCTTTTTTGTACAAGATACTTATCATCAAGATATGACTTATATATGTGTGTGTGTGTGTGTGTGCGCGTGTGCGCGCGCGCACGTTCTTAATAATATTTTAAACATGAAAAACTTCATATTGAGATGATATAACAAAGTGCAATGTATTACCAATTTGTATGATTCTAATTCTTTTGGTAGTTGATAGCGTCTCTTCCCTGATGTCAAGAACAAAGGATGATGCAGATCAAGCCGAGCAAGCTTGCTCGGATCATGGGTTACTGTGGCAGATGAAATAATCTTCACGAGCCTCGGAAAAAGCTTCCCTTTGAACCCTCTTTCAACACCACTACATAAAAATTACTCAATACAACTCAACTAGATAGACTCACAATTGAACCATAAGGCCAACATATACTCACACACACACACACACTCACTCACACACATTCACACACTCACACACACACACACACACACTCACTCACACACTCACTCACACTCACACACACTCAAACACTCACTCACACACACACGCACTCACACTCACTCACACACGCACGCACGCACGCGGCACGCGCACGCGCACGCACACACTCACATGCACACACGACTCACTCACCATCGCCTGATGGTCTTCAGAGAATGAAAGGGATGGAAGGAAACATCAGCCATTGGCAGCATGAGATGTTCTGCAGATGGGGAAGAAACCTGCCCAAGGACAGCAGGAAGCCAAGACTGATATGCATCCCTTAGCAGGCGATCAGTCTCATCAACCACCTGAGATGGGGAAGCATAGAATCCTTGATCGCACCTCAAGAAGATGAACAAGAAGCGAAAGCAAGTTGCCGCAGTGAGCTTACTAGGAACAACAGGTGCTGTAATGTAAACCCCACCGTGGTGGTTAGGTGGTCCATCAGCCTCCCTGGAGTCGCCACCAAAATATCAACTGAGGATTGCAATTCATCAAACACATCATATGGATCATAGCAGAGACCCATTTCGGCATCAGGCCTCCTAATGATAGCAGAAATTTCTTCTGCTATAGAAGATTGGCCCACTGCCAGGCCAACAGATAAGCCAACTGCTGCCACGAGGGTAGAAAAGACTTTCTTCACCTAGATCAGAAAAAAGAATGCTACTAGGCACAGAAGAAGGGTAGATGAAGAAGATGATGGAAGAACATGCTTGGAAGAAAGCAGGTCACCTGCAGGGCCAAATCGCGAGTTGGCAACACAATCAGTGCTCGTAAACACCCAAGAGGTTGAGCAGATAGTTTTTGCACGATTGGCAATGCATAAGCCAGAGTTTTTCCACTTCCAGTTGGTGAATTTATGCAAAGGTCTCTCTCGAAGGCACCGGGCCCGACTGTTTCCTGCCACGCTGCAACCTGCACTGGAAAGAGACTCGAGAAGCCCATATTCTGCAAGGTCAGCTTCAGCCTGGCGAAGAAGGAATAACGACAAGAACGGCCTATATGTTACTCATGTGCCAGGATGTTAAACAAAACTAGCCAGGTATGCCAAAAATGCACCAGCTAAATAGAACTGAGCAACCATAAACTACAAATTAATGAAAAAAAATGCAAATAATACAGACAATTTCAGGGTTTTTGAATTCTTAAAACGACTTTTTAGTGATGAGGTAGAACATTGGTCATTATTTGCTGCTAAAATTGATGGGCAATGAAGTTCATGTGATACTTGAGACCGTACCCAATGCAAAAGGCTCCTGCTTAGAAAGAGATCTGAGAGATTAATAATTCAATAATATCACCTCTGAGAATTGAATAAGTTGTGGCAAATGAGTCTGGAACCTAAGACATACCATCGTTGAATAAAGACAATTGTCATCTAAGAAGCACGAACACGGGGAATACGATACGACAGGATACGGGGACACGACAAATTCAAAAAAATTAAGATACGGATACGTCATGATAACAAAAATAAAAATAAAAACTATTATTTATAAATATTAGGTATTTTATAAAATAAAATAATATATTTTATTTTATTAAATAAATATATTTTTTATTTTATAAAATTAAAATATTGAATTTTATTTTATTTATAAGATAAAATTTATAATTATCTTATTTTATAAAATAATATTTAATAATAATCATATATTATATAAAAATATTTTTTTTTATTTTATAAAAAAAATATTTTATTTTATAAAAATCAGTCCCACCCAATGATTGTTCGAGGCATCAATTTGGCTCAAGGAAATACCAAATTTTTTTTAAAAAAATCATAGCTAAGCCTATCCCAAAGTAGACTCTTAATATATATTCGAGATTGGCCATCTATAGAGTTTTTAAAAAAATAAATACTAAGTTCAGAGAACATGATCATGCTTATGTCTAACAATGTTTTGTGAACATGATAAAACTAAAATAATGATTACATCTAACAATGTTATGTAAGGATTCAACTAACGACTTGGCATGCAGATCAACAAGATGATGATTCTAAAATGAACTATTTGGTCAATTACAATAAAAAATATTTTTTTACTATTTAAAAAAAAGATAACTCAATTATCAAAAATTATTGCTTTGATGAATGATGATATATATATATATATATATATATATATACACACACACACACACACACACACATCAGCATGTATACTACTAGCAAATAATGAATCTATGATCGAGTAGAAAACTCTCCTACACTCAGCAATCTCATTTCTCTCTCCTCTCTCATTTTTATGCGTTGATAGATGTATTATCAAGTGATCTAACTTCCATTGACCCAAAAACCAAACCAAAACTAAGGGAGCCAACTGATCATATGAATGAATGTTCATATTCACTGAGTAATAGTGATCAATCAATCTCTTGTGATTATTTTACTCATTACAATAAATCAAAAAGTTGGGAGTTGAATACACTAGTTGAGGCATGGGGTGCACATCTTGAAGTCCCTCTCCATTTAGTTAAAAATCCACCAAAAAAACTAAAAATCTAAAATTATTATTTTGGTAACAAAACAAAAAATGACCTAAGAACACCCAAAACCACACTTAATCAAAACAATAAGTGAAAAAAAATATTACAATTTAGCATTATTTTATAATTTTAGTAATTTATATTTTATGAATGAGAGCACTCAACTTAAGTGTTGTAGCAATTCCTTTTTTTTTTCTTAATTATAAGGTATAATTGTGTTTGTAATAGATAGATTCATTTATTGAATGTTTACCCTTATTATGTTTACACTCAACATGTGTGAAGCATCATGTGGCTGCATGGAAACACAACAATAATTGGTGTGCGCATATGTGTGCATTACGATAATAAAAATATATGCACAATGATGCGTTAACACATTTTAGTATGTCCGGCATGAAATAGGGACAAACACATGCATGTGTTGTGTATGTGGACAATAGGGTGCCTCCCTCAAGTACAAGTGTTTTATTCAATATCTCTCTCGAAGAGATGATAAGATGACACTCAAAATAATAAAGTATATCTTTCTTGATTATTCCAACACATAATAATAATAATAATAATAATAATAAAATATTATTCATTTGATATTAAGATAATATTTAAGAGTACAAGTATTATCTTTTTTTTTTTTTTTGAGAATAACTCAATTTTTAACAAGCCTAAAATAAGTATGAATTTTAAAGATGCATATTGATCTATTAATTTTCATCACTACTTTTTAATGCCACTTGGGCCCCCACATATGAGAAGGAATATGACTCTCTGAATACACTTGAACTTGTTAGTTTACATTATAATAACAATATTATAGATTCATCATATGCACCAAAAAGTATAGAACATATTGATTCTTAAAAAGTGCACATTCTTGGAAAAGAAAATCCCTTTCGAGTACAAATGATCTTGTAGATCTAGTTCTACTCCAATCCTAACTCAAAATGAGCCCAAAACAGAGAGACTTGAGACTTGAGACTTGATCACCCATGACATTAAAGTCTGACATATAATTTGTTTAGAGCAAAAGAGTCTTCCAATAAGTCGGATGATCATGAAGCCGCCTCTTCTGATCTTGATCTTATTATTGTTCTTTGAAACAAACGAATAAGTCATACTAAAAACTCTATTTAATAGATATTTTCATATTAAATCTTCTCCTTTCATTTTTTTTTACTACTTATTTTGATAGTATTAAAATACTCAAATCTCCTTTTAAAAAATTATATCATTTAATAAAACTTAGAAACTAGTATATCAACCTTCAAAATAGATTTTGTTAATTACAAATAAGTATTTATTATGAAAACTAATCTAGATAAGAAAATAAATCTCCTAAAAGAAAATCTTACCATGAATAAATTCACTTGGACATTTAATTTAGATTACCAAAATATGTTTTTCTTTGATATATAAGTTGACATTAGTAATGATATATCTACAATTGAAAATTTCTTGCAAACTGATGATAAACTAATTATAAGTATAATATATTTTTTTCATGATGATTTTGAGAAAGAGACATATATTAAACAACTACTCGAGGTTCATGGAGTACAATCTTAGTTTTGTAGATTGGAGAATACACTAAATGACCTAAAACAATCATGGAGGGTTTGGTTATCATCTATGTTAAATTATACAAGTACTTTAAAAGCTACTCTTTGTTCTTGCAGATGAAGTTAGAAAACAAGTTTACTCTATTAATTGTGTAGATAAACAATATTCTTAGTATAACAGATAATAAATTAGAAATTAACAAACTCGATAAGTATTTTTAGTCAAAATTTAAATTAAGAAATCTAGAGATGTTTAAATTTTCTTAGCATAGATATGACATACTACATGAGAGATATAATGATGACATAAGAGATATATTGTTATAAAACAAAGGAGATATATAATTAATATTCCCACAAAAATTAGTCTTCATGATTATACTATATAGATATTCTTATTAAGTCATATATTAATTTTTTATTTAATTTTAATTATCCAATTGACTCTACTACATATAAAAATATTATAAAAAATATTAAATATCTGATTATTATTATTATTATTATTATATCAAATATAACATATATAATCAATATAATTAATCATTTTCTAAATTTTTTATTATGAATTTATTTAGACACATCTCTTCATACGTTGAGATATATGAAGAAATATTCAAGTCTTATTATTTTTTTAGTCACTAGCACAACCAACTAGCCGATTGCTTACATATCAATTTGGAACCAATTTGAACCATGAGAAAATCAAAAATTTTACATTTTTTATAAAAATATATATTCTCTCCTAAAAAAGAAAAACATATAGTTATATTGAGATTTAATACAAAGATAAAATTTTTAGTGATATCGACAATTAATTATGAGATATTTTAAATCAAACATATTCTTGAGAAGATCGTGAACCCACTTACTATGACTTTCAATCAACAAGAAATATAATTTTAAATTTAATATTTCATGAACAAATAATATACATAAAAATACATTATTTTTTTCTAATAAAAAATACATATAATAAGATTATTATTCAAATCCATGTTCATATAATATATTAGTCAATTAACATCTTCTCAAAGATATTAAAGAGGTCATAGGTTACTTTTCACAACTTAACTTAAATTTTTAGATATTTACATACAACAAACTAGATTAAGAGGTATCCCAATAAGATATTATTTTATTAGTTTTTTTTTTTCATTTTATAACTTATAGAAGAGAACACTCATTAATTAGACTACCCTAATGACTATTTTTTTTTATAGGTTAGGATTGTGTTTGTATTAGATAGCGATTTTATTATTGAATATTCACATTTATCAGCAGAACGAATTATTATCCCAA
>JAREIK010014879.1:0-48457 GCA_029783825.1 Sapria himalayana | reverse complement strand
TAGGATAATATTAGTTAGAGACATTTTTAAATGTAAAATTCCAACTCTGATCCATCATAAATTCATTGAAAATTTGTAATTTAATGTAAAATCAAACATCTCTTGCTATTCTCTAGCTAATCCCTCGCTAATTAGCGAGGGATTATTTCTCTAGCAAAATTTCCATAGCTAAACAGAAATGTTATTATAATGAAACATACATATTGATAGATAAATAGATAAATAGATAAACAAAATATAAACAGATAGAGACAGATAGGTAGATAAATAGATAGATAGATAGATAAATAGATAGATAGATAAATAGATAGATAAATAGATAGATAAATAGATAGATAAATAGAAAGATAAAAAATAGATAGATAGATAGATAGATAGAAAGATAAACATATTGATAGACTAATAGATAGACTAAAAGATAGATAGATAGATAAATAAATAGATAGATATATAGATAGTAAGTTAGATAGATAGATGAATAGACAGATAGGTAGATAGATATATTGAAAGATAGATAGATAGATAGATAGATAGACAGATAGATAGACACTGAGATACTTACATACATTGATATATAGAGACATAGATAGATAAATAGATAGATATATAGATAGACACTGAGATACTTACATACATTGATATATAGAGACATAGATAGATAAATAGATAGATAGATAATAGATAAATAGATAGATATATAGATAGATAGATCGATAAATAGACATATAGACAAATAGATAGACAGATACATAGAGAGATAGATATATAGATAGATAAATAGATCGATATATAGATAGATAGATAAATAGACAAAAAAATAAAAAGATAGATAGATAGATATATATATAGATATATAGATAGATATAAATAGATAGATATATGGATAGATAGAAACAAGATAGACAAATAGATTGACAGATAATAGAAAAGATATGGATAGATATATAGACACAGAGATAGACAGATAGATAGACAATCAGATAGACACACATATAGAAAGACACTGATAGATATACACAAATAGATAAAAAAATAGACAAATAAAAAGATAGACATTAAGACAAACACAAAAATAAATAGAAAAATAGTTAGTCAGGCAGATAGTCACGGAGGCAGGTAAAGAAATAGACATAAAGATAGATAAACACACAAACAAACAAATAGATAGATAGACAAAAGATAGATAGATAGATAGATAAACAAATTTATTAACAAATTGATTGCCAGATAGATATAAAAATATATAAGAAGATAGAAAAATAGATATATTAAGAGATAGATAGAAAAATAGATAGACATATAAATAGACATATAGATTGAAAGAAAGAAAGATAGATAGATAAATAGATATAAAGATTGATAGACAGATAGATAGACAGAAAGATTGACAGATTGACATATAGATAGAAAGATAGATAGATATAAAATAGACAAATAGACAGACAGACAGATAGATAGAAAGACAAATAAACAAATAAATATATAGATAGACAGATAAATAGATACACAAATAGAAAGATAGATAGAGATTCAGGGAGGTAGAAAGTCAAACAGTAGGTAGACAAATAGATAGATAGAAAAATAGATAGATAGACAAACAAATAGAGAAAAAATAGATAGACAAATAGAAAAATAGACATATAGATAGTTTGATCGATAGATTAATACACAAATTGATATACTGATGGATAAATAGATTGATACACAAATTGATAGATAGATAGAATGATAAATAGATACATAGATACATAGATATATAATATATATAATATATATATAGATTAAAAGAGAGATTGATAGACAGATTGATATATAGATTGAAATATAGATTGATAGAGAGATGGAAAGATAAACATATAGATATACAACCAGATAGATAGATAAATAGATAGATGGATGGATAGATTTTTAGACTTCAGGTAGGTAGACAATTAGGCGGTAGGTAGACAGACAGACAAAATAATAGACAAATAGATACACAGATAGGAAGACATTTAGATAAACAAATCGATAGTTAGATAGATAGATAGATAGTTTGATAAACAGATTAATAGACAAATTAATAGACTGATAGATAGACTAATTGATAGGCAAATTGTTAGATAGATTGATAGACAGATAGATAGACAAATAGATAGATAGATACATAGATTGATCAAAATAATGATATATAGACATATAGATAGATAGATAGATCGATAGATTATTAAAGAAATATATATATAGATAGCTAGATAAATAGATAGATATACAAATATACAGATAAAGAGATTGATACATAGATAGAAAGATAGATAGAAAGATTAATTGATTTATAGATAGAATGATATATATACATATAGATCGATAGATTATTAGAGAAATAGATAGATAGATAAATAGATAGATAGATAGATAGATAGGAGACAAAAAGATAGATATATAGATAAAGATATAGATAAAAAGATGGATAGAAAGATAGATAGTTAGTTAGATAGAAAGATATATAGATAGTTATATAAATAGATAGATAGTGAGATATATAGACAAATAGATAGATATACATACAGATAGGTACTCAAATTTATATACATATAGATAAACAAATAGTTTGAAGACATTCATACTGACACACAGACAGACAGATAGACATTCAGGTAGGTAGATATTTAGAGAGACAGGCATACAAATAGATAGACAGATATATAGATAGATAGACAAAAAATAGATATATAGATAAATAAACTGATAGATAGATAGATAGACAAATAGATAGATGGATTGATAGACAGATATATAGACAAATAGATAGACAGAAAGAGACATATTAAGATAGATAGAAATATAGATAGATTGATTGATTGACAAAGAGATAGATATACATATAGATAGATAAATAGACAGATAGATAGATAGATATTTAATCAAATAGATATACATGTAGATAGATAGATAAAAAGAGACATGCAAACAAACAAATAGATGGATAGATAGATACATAGACAGATAAATAAAAAGACAAACGGACAAATAAATAATTAGATAGATAGATCGATGGATTGATACATAAATAGATAGACAAACATAGAGATAGATAGATAGAAAATAGAAAGTAAATTAATAAACTGATAGATAGAGAGATATATAGATAGACATACATACATAAAGATAGATAGATAGATCGATAGACAATATAGTGATATTAAGATAGACAGAAAGAAAGAAAGAAAGAAAGAAGATAGATAGATAGATAGGCAGATAGATAGACAAATATATAGATAGAAAGATAGAATGGTAGATAGATAAATATATTGTTACATAGATAGATAGAAGTCAGATAGATAAATAGATTTAAAACCTTTCACATAGTAACCATTGTACATTTTAACCATTCTTAGGGGACCTTGTGCTATACTTCGAATATAATGATTGGAAATTTTATTTGCAAGATTATGAATCTGTAATCATAATTAAGTGGATTATTTAGATTACAATTTCAAATTTTTATTAGAATAATACATTTATTTTGTGATTTTCATTATAAGTAAACATATGTATTTTTCAAAAAATGATGGAAATTCTTTCTCCGTCATGGTATTGATTACTTTTTCATTAATGTTAGGAAACTCCTTACGTTTATCTGTAACAAAATCACTACAAAAAGAAATTAAAAATAAATGATACATTGAAAGGAAATAGTAAATTCTAATGCGTAATATATGTCATTTGACTATTAGGAAATACTTATTCAATGAATGGTTGAAGCTCTCGACAATTCATTAGGAAATATAGAAGAGCTGTAGTATATTTATAGTCTTCTAGATACCTTTTCCCTTCAGCACCAATTGCTTTACCCGGAGGCTTGAAAATTTCAAACATTTAATTATCCACACTGTCATAAAGATAAATCTCATTCAGCTTTTTCTTAAGTGGAAGAGTTGGATCACCTTCTTTGAAATAGAAAGATGTGAAATTTATTGCCTCATCCATAATATGGTCTATTGATATAGAACCTTCAACCTCAGTTTTATTCTATTATATGTTTTATTTTCCTCAAGTATCTACAAAAAGATTATTAGAAATTACAAATCATTGTTGTGTATATATAAAAATATATATAGGAAAAGAATTGGTTTTGTGAATTAATATTACCTTTCTGGAGGATACATCCAACGATAATAGATAGAACCAGCAAACCTAGTTTTGTAAGCCAAGTGCACTGAAAGATATTCATTGAGTCAAAAAAACTTGAAGGAAAGATTTTCTCAAGATAGCATAAGATAACTAGAATTTGTTCATTCAGATTCCTCAACTTCTCATTAGTCAATGAAGAAGTAAGTTGCTTGAAGAATAAAGAAATCTCAATTATCGGCTCCCATATTCTATTAGGCAGGAATTCTCGAAGAGTAATTGGTAACAACATTTGCATGAATACATGACAATCATGACTCATCATGCCAAACATCTTAAGTTTGTTTGCATCCACACATATCCCTAGATTAGAAGCATAACCATCTGGAAATCTAAGTTTTTTTACCCACTCCAACACAACCTTCTTCTGTGATTTATTGAGAACAAATGGCACATCATGGTAAATATTGTCAAATGATGACAATATTTATTCAACTCATCTCTTGACTTGTAAGTGTCCTTAGTTTTATCTGGTATATTAAACATGGTATTGAAAATATTGTCAAACACATTTTTCTATATATGAATAACATCAAGATTGTGTCTGAGCAAGTGTTCACATGTTGTGAAATTTTCAAAAAATACTTCTCTTATTCCATCCACAAGTCTTAGATATAGCTGTATTCACAACCTCAGCATCAACATCTTTCACCTTCCTCAACCCTCTGTTATTCAATTCTACAGAATATCATCCCCAGATCTAACCCCCAGAAATTATTTAGTAACATTTATATTTTTAATGAAGTCTTTGGTGTTACATCGATACAGATGATTAATGGGCAAAAACTTCTGATTATTGTCGAACCATGACTATTTTCCACTCTTAATTAATCTAAAAGCATCAGAATCTTCCATACAATGTGGACATGCCAACATACCAGTTGTACCCTATCCAGACAACATAGAATATGCTGGAAAGTCATTTATGGTCGACATGAGGGTAGTGCGCATCTAAAAATTTTGCCGTTTGGAAATATCATAATTTTGAACCCTAACACCCCAAATACTTTTCAACTTCGCTATCAATGGCTGCAAGAGAACATCTATCTTCCCCTTTGGATTCGTAGGCTCTGGTACTAACATAGTCAAAACATAAATTCCTCCTTCATACATAAGTCTGGAGGCAAATTATACGGGGTCACCACCACAAGCCACAAAGAATATTACTGTTTAGATTGACCAAATGGATACAAACCATCAGCAAATAAACCTAGCTTTACATTTCAAACTTCAAAGAAAAATTAGGACAACACTCATCCAAATGTTTCAAAGCAGGGGCAACAGAAGGGTGACACATCTTACCATCCTCCATATAATGCTCTGAATGCCACCTCATTTCATTAGCTATTGTGGTTGATGCATACAATCTCTACAACCTAGGTGTTATTGGAAAATAGTCCATCTTCATATACGGCACCTTCAACTTATGTATATACAATCTATTTCCAGAACCCCTAACCTTTTGCTTGTACCGAGCATGCCCATATATTATACAACTATTAAGGTCACTGTCATCACCCCAGTATATCATACAGTTGTTCACACAGCAATGAATGACTTGTATGGGTAATCCTAAGCCTCTAACTAACTTCTTCATGTTATAGAAATCCAATGGCATCAGATTATATTTTGGCAACAATTCTTGAATGAATTTAACATATCATCAAACCATGCATGCGAACACCTGTGTATGCATTTTATTTCTAACATCTTCACATCTCCAGAAAGTTTAGTATGCTTAGAATTTTCCTTATATAGAGTTTTATCTCCAGCTCAAATCATATCATATAAATTTTTTCATCGGCATTGGGTTCCTAATTAGGGTTGAATTCATGACCCACATCATCAAAAACCATTTTATTGTATGTAGTGTGATTAATAATATCTAAGACCATCTGATCAAATTCAATTACTGATACCCGTACTGAACTAAAACAACTCTGGTGGACTTGTTTCTCACCATGGTATATCCCAACATAGTAATCTGCCACAAAACCATTTCTATACAAATTCATCTTCATAGTCTCAAAATTCAAAAACTTATTATTTTGACATTTAACTAAAGTGCAATGACACTATAGTTATACACATATAGTTAACAAAAATTCCATACACATATGGTTATATCTATACCACCATTCACATACTCAGGATGTCTCAGAGAAAACTCAAAAAATTCATCTACTTTATCCCCCATTCATAAAAGAATATTCCATTTATAATTCGACCCTTGTACATCCATTCACGATCGTCTTCCATAACTAGCTAACAAAAATTATTTTATTTAACAAAAGCAATTGTCTTTAATTATAGTTATATATATTATATAGAGATTTATTTAGATATACAAATATTTATATATAGTTATACCCATATAGTTTAACATAATATTGTATGTTGTTATACATTTAATTATAAATATAGTTACATGTGGTTATACATATAGGTACACATATAGTTAAACATATATTTATACATGTATGTTTATATATTTGTTCATTTAATTGTATATATAAATACATATAGTAATGTATAGGTATACATTACTATAATACTTTTTTATATATTACTACATACAAATATATGTTAAAAATAAGCTATAAATTTAATATTTAGATCTAATTATGCATAAAACTTTTAAAGATATACACATAGTAAGATAAATTATTTATAGTTATATAAAATATTACATATAATATATATAGTTATAAATAGGTATATATAATTAAAGATATAGTTATATATAGATATATTCATACAAGTAGTTATAAGTAGTTATACATAAATATAAACAACATTATAAAAAAATATTTTGCGTTAATTATATTAATACATAATTATATATATAGTTACAAATATAGTTATATATAATTATATTGATATTTATTTAGTCATACAAAATTTATATTTAGTTATACACATATAGTTTAAAATAATTGTATGTTGTTATGCATGTAATTATAAATATAGTTACATATGGTTATACATATAGTTACCCATATAGTTAAACATATATTTATACATGTAGGTTTATATATTTGTTAATTTATTTTTATATATTTATACATAAAGTATGTATAAGTATAGTTATAATAAAATATTTTTTATATACTACTAAATACAAATAGAGTTTAAATATAAGTTGTAAATTTAATATTTAAATATAATTATGCACAAAACTTTAAAGTTATACACATTGTAAGATAAATTATTTATAGTTATATATTATTTTACATATAATATATATAGTTATAAATAGTTATATATAATAAAATATATAGTTATCTATAGATATATTCATACAAGTAGTTATTAGTGGTTATACATAAATATAAACAACGTTATAAAAAAATATTTTACTTTAATTATATTAATACATAAATGTATATATAGTTACAAATATAGTAATATATAATTATATAGACATTTATTTAGTTATACAAATATTTATATATAGTATATTTATACAAGTCGTGATAAGTAGTTCAGATAAATATACAATGTTATAAACAAATATTTAATTTAATTATATGAATACATATATTATATATAGATACAATATAGTTATATTTAATTATATAGAGCGTTACATATTTATACAAATATTTATATATAGTCATACACATATAGTTATAAATATGTATGTAGTTAAAGATATAATTATATTTAACATTTATATAGGTTTTCATTTAGTAAAATATAATTATATATAGTTATATATTAGTATACATATAATATATTTTTTAGAAATATAGGTATATAAAATATACATATAGTTATACAGTATTATAGAGAACAAATTAGTTATATAAAGTTAAAAATATAGTTATAAAAGTAGTTTAACTTTATTATAAAAATAAGTTATAAATAATTTTACATAAAATGGCATATGATTATATAATTAAACATGTGTATCTATATAATATTTGTGAATACAATATTTTAATAAATGTTACTTAAATATGCATCTAAATCTAAAAAAATTATTCCTAAGCTATTAAAAAATTATAAAAATAATATTTAAGCTATTAGTGATCCACAAAGATCACTAATAATATTTAAGTTATTAATAAATGAGTTCAATTCAACCTATTAAATATGATATATGAGATTTTATTATGAAGTTGGAATTAGAATTTTATTGTGAATCATAATTTGAGAGCAATAAATAAATTATGAATCTTAAGTATGATGTTTTATAAATAATATTTGAATTTAAATGAATGTGATATTAAATATGCACAATTCAACCTCCGGAGTGGGGTGAGAGAAAATCATCTATTTCGATAGAGATTATATTATGAAGTTGGAATTAGAGTTTTTATTACGAATCATGAATTTGAGAGTAGTAAATAAATTATGAATCCTAAGTATGATTGTTTTATAATTATTTTGAATCTAAATAAAATTTACACAATTCAACTCCCGGGAGTGAGTTGGAGAAAAGTATATATTCTGAAAGAGATTTTATTATGAATTGGAATTAGAGTTTTTATTACATATCATGAATCCGAGAGCGGTAAATAAATTATGAATCCTAAGTATGATTATTTTATAATTTATTTGAGTTTAAATGAATATAATATGTAAATATGCGAATTTTATGGAATTAGTCTAATTGTATGGATGAACAAAAAAATTAGATTGGGTTTTGAAATAATTTAGATTTATTTAAATGTATTATTTTGTTTGATGCAGAATTTATTAATGAGTAGTAATTCTTAGCATTCAAATAATCAATAAATAATCAATATGACAATATTACATTATGGAGATATGTAATGAAGAAGCAAATTGAGTAAAGGAAAAGGAGTAGAGTAAATATTACTTTAAAATGTAATTTTATAGACAAATATATAGATGATCATATTATAGAGTCAAGACACACTTGTTGACTATTAAAGGGGTTGGGATTGTATCTTGTTGTTGAAGTAACAAATGAAATTGATTGAGATGCGAAGAGTGATGGAGGAAGCTGAAAAAAGGGGTGAACGTGAAACAATCTAATCTTAAGCAAGTTATTTTATCCTCATCAAGTGCTGCAACATCTAACTTTTAGAATTTTTTTCTAGTGCTAGTGCTATTGATCCAAAAAGGAGAAAGAGGTCTAATGGATCAAATGAAAAGGTTTCAATATGGGTGCACGTGAAATAGTTGACGTGAAATAACCAGGATGTTTTACTCTCGGGGGTTATCTTTTCACTTTGCTAGAAATACTTATCATGCTCGTGTTTTTTAAAAGTACAAGTCACTTTCAGGTTATATCCCACCAATTTATATGCATTAAGAACTACATTATGTAGAAGGAGAAGAGTAATATTATGAATCTATTGGAATCAATCAAGAAGACTTTGAATAAGAAAGGAGTGAGCATTTAAAGTGATGGATGGTAAGATACTCAAAAGAAGACCACTTATTAATGTCATGACAGTCTCAGAAAGTGGATCAATATTTTTGAAAGAAATAAACTGTGAATGAGAGACTAAGAACAAATATTTATAGCTGATTTATTGATTAACACTAAACAAGAAATTGATCCTCAAAAGTAATTCAAGTTATAACTGATAATGTTGCAGCTTGCAAAGTAGCAAGACATATTGGGAAAGCAAAGTTTCGGCATATCTTTGGACCTCATGTGTGATTCGTATTCTCAATCTTTCTTTGAAGAATATATGTGCACCATCAACACGCCCAAGATATAATAATGTGATGGAACCAAATATGGTTGGATTTCTCAGGTTTCAAGTGATGCCTATTTCATCAAGAATTTAATTATGAATTGTGCAATGATAATGTTAATGTTTAATAATTATTACAAGTTGAAGTTTCTTTCAGTGGCCGATACACATTTTGCTTTAGCTATTATTATGCTTAAACAATTTAAGACAATAAAAGAGACTTTGAGCAATTAGTGATAAGTTAAGAATGAAAAATATATAAAGAAGATGATTTAGTGAAAGCTAAAGAAGTAAAAGAGATAATCCTAGATGAAATATTTTGATGAATGTGGATTATATCTTTAGCTTTGCAATCTCATGTTTGAGATGCCTCGATTAGCTAATACTGACACAATATTGTCTTCACAATATTTATGAGTGGTGGGATTCGATTATCAAAAACATGAAGGAAACCATTTATAAGAAAGAACTAAAATCCCCACAGAAAATTCTAGATATAATTAAGATTTATTAGTTAAATATTGATGTTTTAATTATATTTGAACTTTTATGAATCATTTTATAATTATACTTGTAGGTTTTTTGATATTGTGAATGAAATCTTGATGGCAATATCAACTAAAAGCTAGACACCTTATATTTCTTGGCTCATTCCTTAAATTCAAAATAATCTTAAGAGTTTAAATTGTAGGCTTTGATAATTTAATATAAATGATATTTTATGATGTTTTAACTCAACTTGTAGGTATTATAGTCAGCAATGGTTTGAAGAGTCTCATGATCGTGTTCCACCACATCGAGATATGAAATAGTAAGAGAAAGAAATAAATGTTTTGAGAGATGTTTTTCAAATGAAGGTGAAAGGAAGCAAATAAATGATGACTATGCTATTTTTTCTATATTTTTGGAAGATTTGTTTAGTAGTGATTCATTCAATGATAGGTGGTACAAGTGCCCTATTAAATGGTTGATTGTTCATGGGGTTTCTGCACCAATGATTCAATCTATAGCATTAAAATTGTTATGACAACTTTGTTCATCCTCATGTTGTGAAATAAATTAGAGCATATAGATTGAAAATAATTAGAGCTCCAATCTATATTTTATTCACTCCATAAACAGAAACAAGTTGATACTACAAAGAGCTGGGGACTTAGTTTATGTCCATAACAATCTCCGATTTCTGTCAAGGAGATCTCCAAACTATAATGAAGGCGAATCTAAAATGTGAGATATTGGAGGTGATAGTTTTGACTCGATGGATATAACAAAAATGCTGAATTCTTGAGTTTTTAGATTTTTCTTTTGATGAACATGAACTGGAAGTCATTTTATTTGATTTAGAAGGAAATGTTAATCATTAGTTTTAGTTTTACTTATGTTTGTGTTTGAATATTTGTAAACACAATGTTTGAGCATTTTTTTAACTAATTGTTTTTTAAGGATAATATCTGTAAGGATAATTATTTTATTTTATCATATTATATCACATCCTTGTCATATCCATATCTTAGTTTTAAAAATTTGTCGTGTCATCGTGTTGTATCTTCGTGGACGTATTCATGTATGTGCTTCTTAGCTTATAATTAATAGTTGTCACTCTTCTAATGTATCTCTACAAGTACTTTTTTGATGTGCTGGATCATATATGATTTTTTTAATTGACATATCTCACAATAAATAAATTTCATTTCTCTAATGTTAGGCTCTGTGATCTTCAGTTTCTCTAGTGAAGAATATCTTAGTTGAGTATTTGTCACTCGTAGATAATAGTCTAGAGATATCTAGAAGAACTCATGTAAATTAAATGAACATGCATAATTCATCTCGTTTAATCCCTATGATAGTCATTTGTCCAGTTTGACATTCCTATATAAATATATCAAAAGAAGAAAAAATAAATTACATCTTTGTTTTGTAAAGAAACTGACAAAAAAAATATTATGATAAAAAGTTGATACATATAAAACTTATATCAAAAAGAAAGGAACGATGTTGATATTGTTATGCCCCATTATATGTATAATGTGTCATTAATTATAATAATTTTAAAGGCTCTAAACTCAACAAAAGAAGTAAAAAAAATATGATTACCCGGTAACATAAATATTACTCTCGACTAATACCTAAGTATATGGAGCGAGGTGATAAGTATAAAGTGTGATGGATGTAGACATGTATGATTTAGTTGTACTTAAAGAACAAAGTTTAGAACACTCATTCTAAGAGAGTGTCAGAGTAACATGACAAGTGAAAATGATCATAGAAGAATAAACTTGAGTGGGTCTAGTAGTCTATTGTATATCATTTGAATCTTAAAAGTTTGTCATAACTCGATGTGCAACATCCAGCTCCTCTCTAAAGTATGTCTTGACTTCAACCTAAAGAATATGTCATTATTGTCTTATTGACTTGTAGGGTACCTCTACTAGGTATCTCAGCTCTCTCATTATTATAATGTGATGAAGATATTGTAATATTATGATTAATTATACTAATTCCACTCAATTTAGGTATATTTGTAGTCACCTGAGTCATTATCTGATAAATCTATGAGAGAGATGAAAGTATATTGCTCTCCTAATGAATGCATGTAAAGAATAATATAAATTTTCTCTCTAAATCTTTTAAATGCAAAGTGATCTATCAATTTTGATATCATATCGAAAATCTTCTCTTATAATTGTGTCCAAGTTGCATGGGTGAATCTTTCCATCATGGTTAATCAATTTGTATATCCATCACATTGAGTAATAACATTGATAAACCCAGACAATAAGATAACGTAATAATAACACTCATTTGAAAATAATACATCGAATACTTTTATATAATGAGAAAAAAAATGATTGGGGCAACTTATAAGTTGAGCATTCTTATCAAAAAAAACAAAATAAATAATAAGAAAACAACAATACTTTATGTTCAAGACTTTAATTTGATGTATACGAGTTACATAGCACCGAGTTTGGATGAATAAATATAAACTGAGATCTCTTTAATATTTTAATGGAGTTTATTAGTTGTTCTATTGTCTGAATGTATGTTGTAATAATGATATAATTTTGAATATTCTTTCGTAAGAATAAATAGTTTTATTTCAATGTGTTTTATCTACTAATAAAATATTAAATTAGAGGCTATATGCCCCACGCCTTGGTTATTGCAATAAATGGTAATGGAAGAAGAGAGTAGTGCATAGGAGCTAGACACAACTGCTTGCCTCTTACTTTTCAATGAAACAAGATTGCTTCTAAGAAAAATATAAAACTTTGTCATAAATTTCTTTCTTTGTGCATGTTGGTGTTTAACTCGAATCTAAATACCTAGCTAATTGCAAGTATCTATGAATCTTTGAAAGAAATCTTAAGTCATACAAACTTCTTCGTATACCTTAATATGTGAAGAACTGTGTCATGATAAACTTTTCAAGAAGATTTTATGAAACGACAAACTTAATGACAAATTTATGTTATATTGGTCTGATAATAGTTAGATAATTAATTTTCTCTATGATTCTCCAACAAGTTATATATTAATTAGATGGGGTAACTAGAAGTGAAACATGTACTTGGATTGACAAAAGTATCAATTGAATATCTTCTCTATAATAAGGATAATACTTATGTAGAATAAGACATCTTCATGCCAAAAAAATATTGGAGGTTTTCAATGTTCATCTAAAATTGAGTCTAAAGATGTTGCTTGAGGTATGTGATGTCCAACTCATAATTTTTATAATTAGAATATCATTTGCATAGATATTAGCATAATAATTCTGTCATCGAGTCTCCTCCGAAAGAACAATGATAATTCAATAATATTTTTATGTAACTTAAATGAGATGATTACCTGTGAAAATCTCAAACTAGATTCTTGGTGATTGTTTTAAGCCACATAATATCTTTCGCAATCTATAAGTTGCTTCTTCTTATACACCTCCTCAATGTCACTATTAAAATATTCATTCTTTATATCTAGTTAATGCATCCTCTAACTATGAGATTATCATGAAAAATATGAATTTGCATTGAGGCAATCTTAGCTATTGAAGATTGTCTTAGTAGTCCATGCAAAATATCTAAGTGGATTTCTTCATTACAAGTGTTGCATTATGGTGATTTGATAGTATCCTAAATGAGATAATATCTCAAAATATGACTTGAATATCCTAGTACTATTAAGAGAAATAATAAAACAAATAAAAAAAGTAACAAGATAATAATAATAGAAAATCTATGAATCAGGTAATAAATACAGTCCTTTGTTCCTATTAGAGTTATCGGAAAATTAAGATTAGAGGGATTAGCTACAAATTTATTTAGCTCCTCGATAAGTTTATTATGGTTTGATCATGTTTGACATATCTCTTACTCTCTCTCTCTATCTCTCTCTCTCCTAATATAGATTCCAAGTTATGAGTGGTCAATTGTCCTAATTACTGATTCAATATAACTCTGTATTAATAAAAACTAATGGATTAGTGTGTTATTTGGGTCTGATGAGATCTCACTACTAAGAAAACATCATTCTTTCCAGACTTAATGTGATTTTAAATTTGTTGGTAGGTTTAATGATTCAATGAAAGGAAATATTATACTAAGAATTAACATGGTTGGATGTTGTTGATGATTGATTCTTTCTACTAAGACATAACCCAAGAGGGCTATAGGTAAGGTAGAAAGTGTAATGGACCTAGGTGTAACATCTAGATTCACACTATTCCTTAGCTCATTAAAAAATGAGTAAATAAAAAAAGTAGTGTCTGTACTTAATATAATTTTATTAGTCTTTTGTAAAAAATATTTGTACTCTATTAGAATTTAAATAATTTCATCAAATCTAGTTAAAGATTTCATAATTTAGTTTATTAAAAATTTAAAATAACACTAGTATGTTAAACAATAAGTATCATAATTTTTTTCTTCCATGCATATATAGATTTGTGAGGGTTTATTTTACTCTCTTTTTTTTTAGATTTGCTCCTCAAGTTTATTCATACATTTTGATTGTGAATGATAATATTTATGATAAAGATATCTGGTTGCTCAATATTATTACTAATTAGAGCAACATTACATACTTATACCTGAGATTATTGTTTTATACAAAAGTGTACATAGAAGTATTCATACATTTCGTCTAAGGCTCGTGTACACTTTGATTACTAAGTAATAATTTAAGATAATAGAGCACTCTCTTTCTCTCTCTCACTTCTAGCTTTGTTTCACAAAGTTGTTTATATCTTTTAATGTGAATATTATTATTTGTGATTAAGATATCTTATGTACCCTTATGGCTACTTAGTATTATTATTAATTAAAATTCTATTACATACTCATATCTTATATTATTATTTTATGCAAACGTACAAAGAGCTTCTTACACACTCTTGTTACTAAGCAACTATTTTAAGGTATAAGGCGTATTTTTTTTTCTTTTTTGTTTTTTTTATTTGTAATTCTTGTAATTTTATACTTTCATTATATTTTATAATATCTTCTAATACTTTTATTAGTTTTCTAATTGCTATCAAAACTTATAAAATAGTTTTGAAATTTTAAATCTCCTTTTAGTTTATAGTTCCAAAGTTTTAATATAAATATTCAACTATAATATAATATGTATTTTAAGAAATAGACAAATCTTAAAAATAAGTTACAACCTATTATTATATATATATATATATATATAACGTTATCTTTATTAGACATCATTGAATCACATAGTAGCTACTACTATTAAATAAAAAAAAAATTAATAATTTAAAATGATAAAAAAATAGAGGAATAAAGAGATTTTCCTTAGACTTGTTCATCCTTATTTCTCTTTTTTGAGTTTTGTAGTTTTTAATTCTTTGGTTTCTGCTTGAATAATTTTCTTGGAAAACTAAATGAAGATAACTACTATTTTTGGAAATTATATTTTCATCAAACTCTAACCAACCAGAAAAATTATCAACAAAATAATAAAATTAAAATATAATTATTATTTTTTTACTAATATTATGGGCTACCTCTAACAAAGTGTTAGATTTATAGTTGTTTGCATGACTTTATTCTTGTTATTATGGTTCATTCAACAAGATAGATAATTTCTTAAGTTTTACTTCTTGGCTCAAATAGTATTTAATTTACTATTCATTTTTTAGAAAATTTTGTCCTAACTAATTATTTATAATTTTATTATTAATGTGGATGAATATCTGAGATTGTGAAAGGACTACATCATCCCGATCTTAATTTATCAAGAAAAAGACTTCAGCCTTACATTAATAGTAATACTTTCAAGCCAAGTTGATATTTTTACCCCAAATTTTTTTGTCATACTATTTCCTAGTTTTCTTCTTGTGGGCTTTGACATTTTCATAAGTAAATGTTCTCATTTCTTTTAGCTCATTCAATTGTGCATTCTTGCTTTTAACAGTAGTTTGCAAATGAAAATGCAGCTTCTTTAAAGCCCAACATATTAAATGTTTAAGTTTTAAGGATAGAGATAAATTTTCTCAAAGATCAACCTATACGGAAACATCCCCGACATGGGTTTGAAAGTATTCTATAAGTCACAAGGCATCATCGAATCTTAAAGATTAATTTATAGTTTGTTTTTCATACTACTAATAATTTCTTTTGCAACTCTTTTATCTTCTGTTTTCTAAATTCTAGTGATTTCCAATTTAATTCTGTCTTTGCTATTCAATATCTCTTGATCAAATTTTGTAAGAGTAAAAAAAATTAATCTAGGTTTGACATCTTTCTTTGATATGATATATTGATTGCAGAATAGTCAGTATATATTATAGTTTTGTTTCCACTAAATATTATCTAAACTTTTCACAGACAAAAATTACAGCTAAAAGTTATTTTTCTATAATTATCTAGATTAGGTGGGTATTTGTGAGTACATTGTTAGCATAGTATAAGACGTTGAATTTGTTTCTTTCCTTTATTCGAGCATTGTGCCTATAACAAAATTGTTTGCATCACACATAAATACAAATAGTAATGATTAATTTGGTGACACCATAATAGGAGATGATAAAGCTAACTTCTTTTATTCTACAAAGGCATGTTAATATTTTTTATTGAATTTAAATTGCATGTCTTATTTCAAAGTATGCACAAAACTTTCGAGATCTTAGCGAAAATTTTATAGAATTTTGCACGACCAAGTTAGCTACTATTACATTTAATTGTGATAGGGGTTAGAAAATTTTTAATTACTTTCACTTTTGTCTTGATGACTTTAATGTCTCTTTTGAATATTTTATGTCCTTAAATTATTTCCTCTTACATAATAAAATAATATTTTCTCAATTTGATACTAAATTTGTTTCAAAGACTAAAAAGTTATTTATAAATACCTCTAGAATCTTTTTCATCATGTATGTGAAAATTGACATCATATACCAGTTATTTATTGTTGAAGCATTGCATAATTCAAAATGTATTCTCCAAACATTAAGAGTACCATAAGGACAAGTAAATATTATTTTTTTCTTGATCCTCAAGTACTATAACAATTGATTATAACTAGAATATCCATCCAAAGAATAATAATATTTATTTTCACTAAGTATATCAATTATCCGATCAATGAGTGATAAGGGGAAGTGATCTTTGTGGGTGACTTTGTTGAATTTTTTATAATTTATGCATATTTTATAAACTCATTGATCAAAAATATTACTTAAGATTTAGAAGTATTGAAATTTATTCCTAAGCTCGTTAAATAAATGAGTTCAATTTGGAAAAAAAAATAAAATTAGCAATCAAACTATAAGCCTATTAGTCACTGATAAAAAAATACTTGTACAATCTTAGTATATTGGAGTATCTATGTAAGACACAATTAAGGCCGTAGATTCTAACATGTCTCATTCTATAAAATAATAAAAGACAGATAATTATATCAAAAAACATTGAGAGAAATTAAATAATCTAACTTAGATGTAAAATCTAAAACGGTATCGATTAAGAAATAATAGGAAAAGATATCCAAATATTGAGGTAGATTGCAGTTAAATTATGTTTCTCTAAAAATATTTCAGAACATACTTTTCGACAAAGAATGTCTGAATTATTTCAATTATATTTTATTCTTTATTTTAGCAAGCTCAATTTGGTGGGATGTGTTGGTGCAGGAAGTACAAATATAATTTTAAGATTCATATAATAATTATTGAATTAGACTGGCATATATTCTAATATGTTATTACTTTTAATTTTTTTATATTTTTATCAAATTATTTTAAATATTTTATTAAATTTCTAAAAAAAAAAAAAACTTATGATATATCACGAAAACTCTAATAAATTTTCCTAGCTCGCATGTCTCACACTCTAAAAATCAATTATTCTTAAAACTGGGACAATGTATTATCAACTTGGCCCAATGATATATAATTACCTTGAGAATACACAAATAAATAATTAAACATATTCAAACAACTAAGCACAAATCTTATCGTCGAATACAAAATATATAAGCCACCCAGCTCAAACCCAAATAAATTATTCCTTAGAGTATCTTGATAGTACAAATAAATATCAATGAAATAAAAAAAAAATAAAACTGAGTTATTTGGAAAGATAACTGACATTAAATAAAACAATATAAAAATTAAAAATAAGCAAGACAAGAGAAAATAACGTAGACCTAAGTTAGATATTCTCATATTCAAATATTTTTGAATACTCATTATGGGCTACATAAATATTTTTAGAATAAGAAAATTAATAGTAAAAATAATAAAATTACATTAATTTAAGTATTAGCTCGTATTTCAACAATCTATAAGACTTGAGTAAAAATATGAGTAAAACAATCAATTAAACTAGAAACAAAGAAACAATCTATTATTTCTTTAAGTCTAAAGTCAATTTTCTCTAGTAATTATAAGTGTTACGATAAATAAACTAAATACTCCACCTGTATGAATGGCCTACATTCTAGCACAAAGCAAGGCATGGGTCATTCAGCATGCCCAACATGACACACACGATGAGTGGACTACACGTGTTATTCATGTTGGACATTAAAATTGGCACCTATGGGTCACAAAACATTTTTATAATAAATATTAAAAGGATATGTGAAGTGCACGTACCTCATTTTAAAAAAATAGTCTTGCCTTGAAATGGCAAGAGACTGATAATAATACATGTCATTACCTTTTGATTGCAGTTAAAAAAAAAATAAAAAATAAATAGTTAAAATGTAGCAGTTGAATTTTGGTCCATTGGAAATTAGCAAAAAATCTATTAGTTATTTTAATTTTAATAAATTTATAAATAAAAATTTAAACATTATAGTTTTTTTCATACTTAAATTGAAAATTTCTCTTTTTCTATCAAATTTTCAGCTGCCTGATATGACTCTAAATTGTGTTTAACGAGCAATATTACCTATTGGTATTTTTTTTAATATTTATTGTAAATAGTATAAAATATAATTGTAAGTATAAATTAATATTGACCGAACAAACATGCTATTGTGGGAGCAGACTTGCGTTTCCTAAGCTTCAAGTTTCATGTTTCAATTTCCCAAGGTACACATGTTATATTTTTGTTTATTTTCTCTTTAGTACTCCACTTTTAGAATAATTACAAAATCTATCTTCCTCAAAATCTCTCAAAAATTAAAAATAAAAAAAAATTGATAAATATAACAAAAATGAGGTACAATTGATTCAGATATTTAACAATCTGATGAAAAGATATTAGACTGTGATATCTCCCAGTCATAGATCAACTTGGCTCCAACATCCAAAAACCTAATAATAATTAAATATTTATAGTATGCACTCACTTAAAGATTATTTAAAAAAAAATTCTAGAAAGTTCAAAAAAAATTAACTAAATGACATTAATACTTAAGAAGATATACCAATAATACATCAAAAAATATACTAAATTAAATCATGAGCAAATTCACTAAGCAGAAAGATCTAAGAATATGAATCTATTTCTGTTCAACGACTTCATTTACTGACAATCATAATTTATAAGAAAAAACATTGCTAGATCCATTGCTAGCACGAATTTTCTATTTCGAATTTGGAAGCTCTTATGCTACTTCTTTTAATACAAATATATTTCCAGACAACCTCTTATGGATCCCTAAGATGGCCACATAGAAATAACATAATAAAAAATTATTAAATAAAAAAATAATTAATTATTACTAAATTAAACACAAAATAGAGTGATCGTCGATATTTTCTAATATTTGGACTAGTCATAATCACAAAGTATTTGCATGTGTCCACATACTTTATTGAGTTCTAACTAGAAATTGAATAAAAAATCTAAGATTTTATGAAATCTTTATTTATTATTGTTCTATCATAAATAAGTATCTATAAAGAATTTTTAAAAAATAGAGATAAATTAAATATAAAATATTTAATATAATATTTAATAATATCTCAAATAACAATGTGACATAAAATATTTTTATATAACATTGAGAAATGGTTTCTTTAATAATTATTTTTCATGCTTGTTGTACGCATAACTAATAAACCTATTAGTATATAACATACTAACCTACTTTTATATACTATATAAGTTATTAGGGATACAAAAAAAATTTCAATCAAATATAAAAGATCATTAAAAGTTATATATCTAATTGTTAGATTCAGGTGTTGGCTAACACATATTATATCTAACACGTAAATAATAAAATTGGTGAAATATTAATTAATGAATTAGGCTATTTATACTTCATGACATGCATTTTAATTTTTAAAATTTATGATTCAATGACATGTGTTACATCGGTATATACTCGCATGACCAACATTGCACTTAAGTTTATATGTAACATGAATAGTTTTCTTTAATAATATAGAAAAAATATATTTTTGGTATCATGACGTATTATGATAAAAAATAAAGAGTTAAAATATGAGTCCTTTATTTATGTATTTATTACTTAGCTACTTGTATAGATCTTAGGATTAAGATAAAAAATAATATTTAATACTTATTCATTCGCACGAACTAATCATAAAACTAAATGAAAATTTATAAATAATTAGATAATATTTAAATTGTATAAAATTAAGTTAGATAATTTAAACAAATCTCCAAGTATGAAGATGAATATCATATTCGAAGAAAATTATTTTTTCATTCAGTTAACTATGGACAAATAATAAAAAGGTTTGTAGAATATAAGCGAATTACCATGATACTTCATTTTATCTCTAAATGACATGAAAAATATTGACATATTGAGTTGATAAAATTATACAAATCTATTTTTCTCATATAATTTAAAATAATATATGATTTAATAACCCCTATAGTATTTAGCATTGTATCAAAATCTAATATTTCTGTGTCTATCAACTTAATTTCAGATATAAGTAACATAATACATCCAAATACTATTAAATCTACGTAAAGGATTAAAAAATATATAAATGAATCTTTAGAATAAAGTGAAATAGGTATAAGTCAATATGACATAGATAATAATTTAATATTGACTCTTAGAGTTGTACTGATCCAAATTAAAATGAGTGAGATGAGTGACTAATATTATGTTTAATTTATGTTACTAATAATGATTCTTCACTGCATGCATTATTTAATATTTTTTATTGTTAATTTTGTACACAAATATATATATATATATATATTTATATATTTATTTATATAATTTCAATTAAAATTAAAATATTTTTTACCGTATATGTAACTTGTATTGTATATTAAATTTTAAAAATGTATACTAATATGTAATATCATATATGATATATACATTATTACATATTAACCAATGATGAGAAAACTAAATCGGACTGACCAGTCAGATAGGTCCTACCATCAACCAGTTACTAGAATAATATGATTGTGTCAATTAGATCAATATCACATCAAATCAGACTAGTGAACTAGCAAAACAAAATAATTTTTAGAGAACTAATTCAAATTACATGTCATTTAAAAAGTTTTTTGTGATGTCCAAATAGGATTTGATACCCATGACCCAAGGCGCATAAAACAAGTAGTCTATCATTAGGCTACCTAGCACTTTCATGTGTTTGCATATTAATTATTAATATTTAAACTACATTCTCATTTATATAATATTTTAATAAATAATTAATATTAATTATTTTTTTAACTTATTTTATTAATTACCAAAATACACAAACTATCATTATTATGTTTTAAACAAATCTTTTTTATTCATTTATGTAATAATTAAATATAAAAAATATATAAATATATATATATATATATATATATATCATTTATTTGATATTATTAAATATATTAAATTAAATAACTTTTACATATATTAGATTTACAAAAAAAGTTAATATATATTTTAGTTATTTTATAATTTTATAATTTTATCCAACTATTTTCATTAATTTTTAATAATTTTCATATCTTTATTAATATTTTATTGATATTTCTCATATATTCATAAAATTCAAATACTATATATTTGTATTTATTAATATTTTCATCTATATATGTGTAATATTTTTAAATTATTTTAAATTTTAATAATATATAAAATCTCTTTATGATGACACCAGTTCCATAACAATTTGATAGTGGGCTGATTATCAGCCCAAACTGTGAACCGTGAACATGTAACTTTTTGATTTAGTCATCGGTTCAATTTTGTCGATATTGTTATTAACGTTACACATCTATAATTACATACAACACAGCATACACATTACACATACAAGCTTTAGCTGGAGCCTAGCCAAGTGCCTATTGCCTACTGCTACTAGATAGTCGGCACTAGTTGAAGCTATTGGTACCAATTGGCCACTGCCTACTTCTAGTCCAATAGAATATAGCCTAGGCCTCTAGATATCCAGACTGGGCAGCAGCCAATCTAATCCAGAGTCCAGTGTAATGCCTGGCATGGGCACGGTGCACAGCCTGAGCATGATGCTTGGTTTGGGAAGAGTGACTGGTGTAGGCAGAGTGCCTGGCCTAGGCCACTGCCCAGTGTTAGAAGCTAGCCTAGCTGAGGGAAGGCCACTGGCACCAAGTGGCAAAGTCAGGCTAGCCTAAGTTAGCCACTATCGTGCCAAAAGTTAAGCGTGTCTAACCCAACCCAACATGCTCAATTTCCCACTGCAGGTCAAAGATGTCGTGCCAGTTCATGATGGGCCATGTCAAGCTTGACTTCCATTTAGCCATGCTAGCACAACACAACTCAAGTCGATTTGTCAGGTCGTGTCAGATAAATGACAAGTAAAATTAAGATTTCTTCAATTCAATATCTTAAAATAAAAAATTAATCAAATTACATAAATTAGACTTAAAAAAATAGTAAACCCCAATTTGGGGTTTTTCCCAAACATTAAATTGGAAAAAAAATACTTTTAAACCCTAATTTTTGAGACAATTTCTAAACACACCACTGCTATCTTCACACACTACGCACATTGCAACAATTGCAACAACTACCACACAACTATTGAGTGATCACTGCACTACAACCATGCTGCCAACATGTAATCGATCTCAAGCTGAGTTATTACTAACAATTAAGATAGTGCGTACACATTAAGATTATTGAGTAGTTGCAACATAAAAAACACTAATCATATTTTATTATTTCCACAACTTTAATATCCTTTTGTCGGATCAGCATAGTCTGTGTCATAAAAAGAAGCATAATTGTTAAACAAAAAATATTAAATGTACCAGTCCCAACAGAGTGAGTGCATTATCCCCCAAGCAAGAATGTAAAATTTCATGCTGTCGACAAGCCAGATCTTTACACTAAAGAACAAAAAACACAATTACAAGAATTTTAGTTCGTGAAATATTCATTTATTTAATATGTATAGATTTACATGGAGGTTATATTGAGTGGACAAGGCTTTTACATTATGTATTGGGTAGCTTCGTTGATGTGTAGAGACAATATGTTGCACCTACTAAGATAATCTTTTTTATATTGCAATATGATTAACTAGCACAAGTATTATGTTGCATCATATATGCAAATTAAAGTGACCTTTAGTAAAAATTATTATTAATATTGTATCATTTTTTATCCTACGGTTTTGATTTATTGGAAAAATATATTCTTAGAATAATATAATACTAAAAACATAAATGTAATATACACTAATAAATTCATATTTTAAATATCGTTATATAATATATCAAAATGATTGAGAAACTTACATCTCGAATATTATCATCAAAAATATTAAAAAATTTATTTAAAAAAAAACTTGAATACTTTAAATAAGACAAGAAGGTTCATACAAGTTTACCAAACAAAACTTAAACAAAAAAAATATTAGTTGTGGCATCTTGAGGACGTCATGAACACAACAACTTTTATTCTACCATTTGAAAATATATTATAGTAATATTCTCATCAATAATCTTCTCACCTAGTAAGAAATCATTTTTAACTATTTGTTTCGTTTGCTTATGAAATAATTTTTATTCTACCATTTGAAAATATATATTACAACATCGACTATAATGATAAAAATTAGTGGGTACATATATGATTTCCTAGAGCATATGATGTATCTAAAACAACTCACAAGTAACTGTTTACATCTTTCTGTACTTTGACTATATACTAGATCTTTAAATAATTATTTATCTTTTAATTTTCTATTAGAAAAATTTAAATAATGAAAAATACAAAATCATTTTTTAGAGTTCCACTTGGTATATGCTGGTGCCTAACTTGAAAATTATTATCCAACCAACTAAAAGTGTTGACTCCAAAAAGAGATCCAAAGTCTTTGGAGACTTCTTAACAAACCACATTATGCAAAGAAATGCACTGAGATAAATCTAAAGGGATAATCAAAGAAATAACTAATTATATTAGTTGTATATACTAATTACTATATCTAATATAGTCATCATCAAATAGTTAAATTTTCATATAATTTTTTTACAAGTAATAGGGCAAATAAAGATATCACATCAAAAATAAAATCAATAAAAAGATCAATATGAATATTCACTAAAATACAACTCAAAAATTAATATCTACAAAAATATCAAATAAATATCTTCTTTGTAAGAAAAAAAAATACTACTAGTATAATAAGTCATCTCTAGGAAAATAAAGTATTTAAGTATTTCAAGATCATTTGTCTGAAGCTCTGCTAGAAGATATGCATATCCTCGAGTTTGATGATCTCAAACTCGGCATATCTCACAATCAAAAATCATCCACATAGATCATCATCAAAATCATCATTCTAACGTGATTTATCATGAAGAATATAGAAGGGGTAATAACATACTCGTGTAACTCAAATAAAGTGATTACCTATGAAAACTTCTCAGATTAAACTCATAGTGACTACTTCAAGCATGCGATATTTTTCATAATCTATAAATAATATCTAATAGTAATGTTTGAAACCCAAGTGACTACTTCATATATACATCATCCTAAAGTTAACATCAAAAAAATATATTTTTAATGTTTAACTCATATATCCTACAACTCTAAGATAGTGCAAAAAAAATAAAATATATATAGATCATCTTGCCTACTAGAGAGTAGGTGTCCTGTCGTCTAGATCAAATATCTAGACAAATTTCATAACTACAAGTCACATATAAAGGCAATCTAATTTTCTATCTAGAGATATCTTCATAATGAACACTTACAACTAACAACAAAATTTCTCGAAGGTCATGATACTAAATTCACAATCTCATTAGAGTAGAGAGAATACATCTCTTCCATCATGATCTCGCATCAAGTCAAATGGGATAATACCCCAGAATGAGATTTAAGTATTTTTGTACATTCACGAGAAATAATAAAAAAATTTAAAGAATAAACAATACAAGGGTATGATAAATTATATGAAATCAAGTATAAAGTATAACTCATTTGTTCCTTTTGAAAGAGATTGAAAGGCCAAGATTAGAGAAATTAGTTTAGGATCATCTACACCTCAGTAGGTTCATTTCTTCTCTAAGTAGGTTGGGATATCTTGTTCTCCTGATATACACTCTAAGTTCTAGGTGGTCAAGTTTCCTAATCTCCGGCTCAAAATGAGTATGTACTCAACAAGACTCATAGGCATTTGTGTCAAATATGCTTAAAAAAAATTCTATGCCTAGGAAATCTAAGTCTCTAATGAATCAACATGATTTAAAATTATTGATAAATATGCTAACTTCATGATAATACCATCATAATAAGTACCAACATTTTCAAATATAACAGATAGGTGCTCTCTCAATAAATTAGCGGTTTAAGCAATGTTTAGATAAAGAAGTAAGAGTAATGGATCCAGTGCAATATTTGGATCCAGTGTAATATCGTACCATGTTAAATGAGATAATACCTCAGAATAAAACTTGTGTATTTTCATACCATTAAAAAATATTAAAAAATCAAAAGAATAAACAAGACAAAAATATAATAAATTAAATAAAATCGAGTTTATAATACAATTTCTTTGTCCCTTTCAAAAAGAGATTGGAAGGTCAATAATAGAGATACTAATTATGAGATTATTTATGCCTCATTAGGTGCATCTCTTATTTGAGCAAGTTGGGATATCTTGTTTTCCTTGTATTACACTTTAAATTCTAAGAGGTCAAGTCTCCTAGTTACCAACTCAATAAGATTATGTATTCACGAAGACTCAAATTATTATGTCAAATATGCTTGAAAAAGATGTTTATACCTAGAAAATTTCACTCTCTCAAGAATTAATATAAATTAATTTTAGATTGATATATAATATTATGATAATATCATCATAATAAATACCAATATACTCAAATAAACCAACAGGAAACTCTCTCTATAAATTAGTAGTCTATAAATTAGAATTTGGAAATAATTTAATTAGAGGACAAAAAAGTTTCAAAGAAAATTAAGGGTAATACTAACTCCAAGAAAAATACACAATGTGAGTCCAAAAAAAGATGATTCAATGTTTCAAATGCGTAGGATATGAATATATCTTTTTTCAATTTCCAAATAAGTACATCATGACAATCAAGAATGATAAAATTATTTATGCTAGTGGTGATGAAGATGGCAAAAAAGAGTAATTCTAATTAAATGTCTGAACAAGAGGATTGTTTCTCACAAGAAATCATACAAGAACAACCACAAGTTGATATCTATATTACTATTCAAGCTCTTAATATTCAGCATGGGGATGATGAGATTCAAAAGAAAATTTTTTCACACTAGATATTTAGTGCATGACAAAATTTGTTGTGATCATAAATGGAGCAAGTTGCAATAATATAGTTTATGCATACTAGTGTAAAGAATAATGCTTCCTACTATTGAGTAAGACCTTATACTTTGCAATGAAATTTAATATTGATGATAAACAAGTTATTGTATGATTATCATGGAATTTAAAAAAAATATAAAATATCATCATCTTATTCCTAGAATAGATGATATACTTGACGAATTGCATGGGCCAATCATATTTTTAAGATAGATTTTAAGAGGCTATCATCAAATATGTAAGAAAAGAGGTAATAAATAAAAAATTGCATTTAAAACAAAATTTGACTTATATCAATGGTTAATCATGCACTTTTGCTTAACAAATATACATAGCATATTTATGAGACTTATAAACCATATTTATGTGCTTTCATTAGAAAATTAATTGTTATACTTTGTTGATATCTTCATATATAGTTGTTCCTATGAGGAACATCTTGAGCATATTTGTTTGGTTTTGATTTCTTTGATAGATGAATCTTTAAATGTTAACATTAAGAAGTGTGATTTTTACATAGATAGACTTGTATTTTTGGTTTTGTTATTAGTGCAAAAAGTATCCAAGTTGATGAAGCAAAAGTGAAAGCAGTCAAAGAATTGCTTACACCCAAAAATGTGAGTTATGAGCATAGGTTTCATGATCTTGCAAGCTTCTATCATTGATTTGTCAAGCACTTTAACACCATTGTTGCACCATTTAATGAGTTAGTCAAGAAAGATATAAAGTTTGAATGGGTAAAATCTCTAGAACAACATTCAATATGCTCAAGGACAAACTAACTTTTTTCTCTTTCGACTTTTCAAAAACTTTGAAATTGATTGTGATGTTTCTGGTATAGGTAATGGAGATGTTCTAATGCAAGATGAGAAGCCAATAGTCTACTTTAGTGAGAAGCTTAATAGCGCAAGTATAACATTTCCAAGTTATAATAAAGAAATCTATGCACTTGTAAGAACAATAGATATTTGGCAGTATTACTTATTGCCTAAAGAGTTTGTGATTCATGATGATCATAAATCTTTGAAGCATTTAATGGGTCAAAACATACTAAAAAAACTCCTTGCAAAATGGAACCAATTTATTGAAGCATTTCCTTATATCATAAAGTACAAGCAAAGGAATAGATAATGTTGTAATTAATGGACTCTCAAGAAGGTACACTTTGTTTATTTCCTTAGAAGCAAAATTGCTAGGTTTTATTCATATTAAGAAGTTGTATGCAAATGATAGTGATTTTGAAACTGTTTATAATGCATGTGAAAAAGGTGCCCTGGATAAATATTATAGATATGATGATTTTCTTTTTAGGAAAAAACAAGTATGTATTTCTACTTGTTCTCTGCATGAGCTACTTGTGTGAGAGGCACATGATGATGAATTGATTAGAGGTGTTAAACAAGTCATATCATGTTAGTATGACCTATTTTTGCAAGGCACAACATTGCAACCGTGTCATGCCAAACACGGCAAGGTGTGATTCCCTTGTCGTGCCAGACACGGCAGGGTATGATTCCCTTTTCGTGCTAGACAAGTCAAAGTATGGTGTAATTATTACTTTCAATATTTCTGATTTGTCTCCTTTTAATTTTGATGGAGGTCTTGATTCGATGATAAATATTTAAGGAACGAAAGAATGATGCAATTAAGGCACCAAGCAAGATAATGACAGATCCTTTAGCTTATAATAGAGCAATAACAAGATCTAAGACCAAGAAATTCAATAAAACATTAAATTTATTTATGGGTCATATTGTGAGCAAGATGTACCTTAGCTACAAGAAATCAGTTGATCTTGAGTTTGAAGATTCAAGAATAATTTTATGTATTTTTTATAAAGAAAATCTCGATCATAAAAATATCAACATCCAAACTGAAATAATTTAACAAGTGTCATACTAATATTGGAGAGCATGACAAAGCATCCAAACATAACTAATTTGACAAGTGGCATTCTCTTATTGAGAGAGTGACAATGCATCCTCTTTCTTCTTTTATGCTCTTTCAATAAAAAATATTCTTGATAGAATTATTAATTTTTTGTGTTATTTCAAGACTAAAAATAAGGCTCCATTGTGTAAAACAAAATTAGACTTTGGAATGCAAATTGGTCCCTTTTGAAATATTCTTTTACTTTGTTCTTGAAGTTAAACCAGTTTGGTAAGTTTAGTTTCAATAGCATGTTTGATTAATCATTAAGACTTATAGAAAGTTTTAAGATTAATTAAACTCATATCTTTTTATATCTAAGTGCTTGTTTTGTTAAGCAGGGTATTGGATCCACAAAACATTTGATCAAAATACAAGTTGATCCTTGGGCGACAATTTCAAGCATATTGATTCGAGTACTTCTTTGTTAGTTGAGATCAAATTTTTAAATCATAGACAAACTCAACTTAATCATGATATTATCGAAAATAAATCTTCTTCTAATAGTGATCTCCTTCATTTATAACTATGAGTTTGCAAGATAATATATAGATTAAATGATTATTAGTACGAGTCTTCCACTTAGAATTATAATAGATTCTAGACTAGTCTATTATATGAAAAATATATTCATTGATAAATATAAAATATTAGTACGAGTCTTCTAATTAGTACATTAAATAAAATATTCCACTTAGAATTAATATACAACCTTTAGGTCGACGTGTATCATTGATAATATAAATATTTAAATTTGATTAATACTTAATAATTCAGGATGATAGAAAACATAGTTCAATAATTTCAATGAAGTCTGATATATGAACTAATATGTTAATTCGAACTGAAAACTAAATAAGAAAATATTAAATTTTATAAGATATAATATTATATTATAACATCAACATTATTGATTGTATGATGAGCATCTTTAAAAAGTATAAAATATAAAATAAAATATAATATTATATTTAATAATACTATAAATAATAATATCACAATACATCAATTCATAAAAAATCATCAAAGATAATCTCCTACTTTTGATATTTCATATAAAATTTATGTGTCATATCATAAATTTAATAGTACAAACCAACTTAAAATTAGTTTCTCACTCATTAAAATTTATTAGGCATTCAAAAAAATTATTAAAATATCTAATAAACTACGATAATTTTATAATTTATATAGGTCTCAAAAAAATTTTAATTTGATGTTAAATAATATTGGGTTTCAACATACTAAATATTGAATTCATATATTTACTTACCAACAAAATATCCGAATTCATTAATAATAAAACTAGTAAAGTCATCAAAAATAAATTTGATTGTGATGTATGATTTTTATTTTTAAAATTTTTAATAATTTTTTATGATACAAAAAATATGTTCATTTGTATATATTCTCATATCTTATATTACACCTAAGTACATATGTAATATGAATAGTATGTTTGAAAAAATATATAGATTATTCATATTTTAGAGGTGGTTACTAAAATGAAAAGAAATTATTTAAAATTTAATCAATTATTTTGAAATTTTATTATTTAGTTGTCTATATAAATTTTAGAGTTAAGATTGAATATGTTGAAAATGTTATAAAATTTTATGTAAAAAATAAAAAAGAAGTAAAAATAAAAAAAACTGTTATAAATCAATTATAATAACCAAAGAATTAAATTTATGAACAATTACAAAACTTAAATAAATATTACGAATAAAAAATTGGGATAATAAGCTTTTTTGATGATGTTGATGATAATATAAAAGTTGCAAACAAAAATATGATTATGATAGCATGCCTGAGTACATAGACTAAAACTATATTCAAAGATGAATTTTTTATATAGAATAAATGATGAGGTGAATTATCCAATAAATATGAACTATCAAAATATCTAGATATTAATTACTATTCATTTAGATGCGTTTAAACCATTACTAATACACTAGATCTCATAAGAATTATAAAGTTAAATATGCTTAGTTGTGATTACTACTGAGATGATTGACCAGTGTGAAAGATATCATATACATCTGTCCTATGGTAGATAAGAGAGGATTGGAGGGAGAGAAAAAAATTTAAAAATTACTATTCATTCTTGCTCTTGACTATTATAAAAATTTTTGATATATTAAATTGTAGAAATCTTATGAATCCATATTTTTAGCGCTAACAAAGATGATATATAATTTTTTGAACCTTTTGAAATACATTATAGTGTTAATTGTGTTAAGTCTGATGTTTCTATTACAATGTATATAATTATAGATGAGATGACAAGTTTGAAACTAGAAACTTGAAATTTTGTGATGCTTAAAGAATTGAAAAACACAAAAATAACTTTTTGAGTCTATAGATAAATTTCATGAAAAAACTAAAATTTAAACTATTAAGATCAGAATCAAACTGATAGTCATCATGATAAAAGAGCAGAAACAACTGGCACAAGTGTCAAGTGGGTTGTGCCAGCCTAGCATGCCCCACTTGCCACCTCTAGCTGGCACTGGCCGCAATTTAAACAGTTAAAATTAAATTTTCTAATTTTTTATTATAAATACAATTTTGATCATTATTTTTTTATTTTTTATTATATTGCAAAGTTTTAAATTAAAAAAACATCTTTAATTATTATTTAAACTAATTTTTTTTTTTCATTTTTTTTAAATGAACAAGTACAACTTGTATAGTTATACTAAAAAAATAATTATAATAAATATAAACTGTGTGATGTGTGTGTGTGTGTATTGTTACTACATATATACAATGGTATATTGCATATATGCAATACATATATACATGTATTACCTATAAACTATATATATCAATTTATGTATCTATAAATATGAGTGTATGCACATCCCACAAGTTGTGGGATGTGGTTGAGGCCTATGGGCTATGGTGATAGAATGTTTGTTCAACACTTAAAATGGCCCAGGCCTAATGAGCCAAGCTCACAAGCCATAATAATTGTGGCCCTGTGATTGTGGTGTGGCCTATTATTGTGCACAGCCAATGGCTAGCCAAAGCTATCCACTCATATTTCAAGCCGGTGTGCCTATCATGTCGGGCATGGCATGACCCATGCCTTGAGACAGAGGCATAATGATTTGGTCAAGCAACCAGCCTCGGCCTAGTTCCCATGCATTCGAGACATGTTGGGCTCCGAATGTGATCGCAATAATCTATAAAATTTTCTATCTCCTATCTAAAAAGAATTCTCTCAGAAATTATCATTCTTCTTATGTTATGTGCATTATACTAAGTATCTCTTATCTTTGTCTATTATGACTAGTACTCTTCATACCTCCAAGGTAAGTTTGTTGTAAAGATAACACCTCCTCCTCACATACTATCGCACAGTCACATCGCACACTTAGCATTATTACACACCACACACTACACAATTACACCACTATTGCACATATAAAAGATGATGACCACTATTGACAACACTATTGCAAACACTATGCAACTATGAAATTGTTGCATAGTTACATTGCACACACTATTGCACAATTACACCATTGTTGGATAGTTACACAATATTGTACACATTGCACATTGACACCACTATTGAATACACAGTCCACGCAAGTCACATGCAAGTTACATAAAACATTATAACCCACACACAACACAACACACTATGCATTGATGCCTTACTTTGCTTCTTGTTGATGCTAACAATGGGTTTGCATCAAGCAATCCTCATCAACACAATTTCTATGTCGACTTGTATCAAAATATTATTTTTACAGTACTAGGATTTTGGACACTCTTGTTCCATGCTCTAATGCTATAAAAGACTAAAACATAATTGAGTTTTATATGAAAATAAGATGTTTAAAAATAAAAAAGATAAAATCAATTCACTAGAGAGAGTATTAACCAAAACAATGTTCAATGTAGGTAACAAAGACGATGACATTTGAATTAAATCAAATATCATCGTCCACAATAACTACATTTTAATTAATTCAAATATCATCATTCATAACGGTAAAATTTGGCTAAATTAAATTCACACGCTATGACTTTTTTTCCCCATTTTTTTCTTAGCATGGTATTAAAGGCATAAAAATGGTTGCTAAGAGTTAAAATCCTCTTTTTTTATTCTATTAATAATTACTCAAAATAACACTATGTTAGCTAGGTATGTGCAGAAATTCTTGAAAACATGTTTACTTTTCAAGTAATTTTTTACTTATTTTATCATGCACTTCATTACAATATTGGGCTACTATGACTTTTTGTAGATGGAACCCTTATAATGATACAACATTTAGCTTTCATTCTTTTATTTTAAGAGAATAACTAATTAAGAACATGTATTTTGAGGTATTTGTAAATAAAGACATAAAAATAACTTGGCATTTGAATTAATTAAAATATCATGTGGACGACAGTATTTGAATTAATTAAATTGCCGTCATAAATATGTAGAAATAAAACTTCTACTGCAAAAAATTAAAACCCTTTATAATATCATTATCATACCATTTCATAGATAAATTAAAAAATCATGAAGAGTGTGGTGTAATCGAGTCTAATAAGGACAAAGAAAAAATACATCTCATTTATCTTTTAGCTTAATGAAGGTGTTGAACACAGGAAGGATGACCAAATCATTGATAATGAGAACACCTATATTCATATATTTGTACATATTTATTTATTAAACTTGATTTTTTCTTACAAGAATGATGATTATGAACCAGTTATTTGCACAACTCACATGTGATGAGAGTTTTCCTCTCCCTAACATCCATCTCGTTATGCAACCAGATTGATCTAGGAAGTCCACTTCTCATGCGTTACATTGAATCAAGTGGTATAATAGTCAAACCCCCAAAAAAGTCACTCGTATTTATTTAAGATTGGATGAAAAAGATTTGCCCAAGTGTCATAGTAAGACCGAGTAGTGTAGTAGTTTTTCACAAACAAACAAAAATCAATACAGCAATGATGACATGCTGCTATCATATGACTACATGGGAACTCATATATACAAGTGTCTTTCCACATTTGCACTTTTTTTCATAAAAGTTAAACCAATGAGTTCGACATCTCTTTGACTTGACAAGAAATAAGTCCTATACATGGTTGTAAAAAACTATTTCCATCAAACATGTCTTAACAACACGAGCTTGAATCTGCACATCAACATACGAAGTAAACTACTCAATAGATGTCAATCTATAAGCACCTAGTTCTCATCTTGCAACAAAATAACCATTAAGACAGAAGAATATCAACTATACTAATATAATTACTTGTAGGTTACAAGCTCATTTTAGGAAGTTAAATATCTCTGAAATGTTAATTTTCATTAACTCGTATCTTCGACCTCTGTCCTGTGAATGAGCCCTTAACTGGAGTTGGATAACCTCTACTCTGCATACCGAATTCATCAAAATCTTGTCTTTGAACCGAGTCATTAAATTGCTTGTAAAATAATGCATACAAATCTTATGATAACCAGATGATACAGCCCAACCAAGATGAGAATCAGACATTATTTCCAAGATACCTGGATATTGATCATATATAATGCAAATTTTCATCCGTTGAGTCACTGTATTTCTTATACATGCCAAAAAATATACCCAACTATCATTATTTTCACCTTCTGTAATTACAAATACTATTGGAAACAACTAATTATTTCCATCACCCCATAGCAATCAATTACTTCTGTTTATACTTCTCATATAAATGTGTCATCAATACTCATTACGGGACGACAATGTTCAAACCCTTCAATCGATGGCTTGAATGACCGGAACACAGGTTAGAATATCTCAGTGTTTGACATATTAATTTCACATTTTTTTCAAATAACCATACATCCAAATTTTGATTGTTCTATGGCCAATAAGTAATAAGGCAACTCAGTATATAACTGAAAAAAATTATCAAATAACTATCTAATTATTTTATGCCTTCCTTCCAACACCTTTTTGTAAGATAATATGAATTATACCTTTATTAATGTCCTTATATGACTAACAACCAATTTCAAGTCTAATTGGTGATAGTCTCAATCAAACAATGATTCAAAAGTATGTGCCCAATATATTAGTTGATAACAAATAATAAAATATCTTTCACAACTATTACACAAAGCTTTCATGGACAATGATATTCTTTCACCTTCCTACATCTTAAAACAAATAATTTTTTTTGAGGATGCAACAACGACATACTCTTGGTGTGATGTAATTGAGTAAATCTTTGTAGTCTCTTGCAAATTAGATTTTAAATTAAAAACTTAACCAATAATAAAATATCCACTTGAATAACCGATAATACACTGCACCTATGAAATTCAATAACTTACAACAGCATTATCCAAGTTTTCAACATGTTGAAATTGAGATGTTGGTGATAAATAATAATTAATAAGGAATAACTCATCCAATATCTCATCATCTGAGTGATTTGATATATCACAAGAGAATATTTGTTCATTCTCCAAAACTTGGTTAAAAGTTCGAAAAGAAGATGGATGTCCATCAATGACAATATCTTCATCATCTCCATCATCATTACATCAACCTTAACATCTCTGTCCTATAAATGAGCCCTTAACTGGAGTGGGATAGCCTCTAGTCATTGTAATACTTCAGAATTAATTCTCCTAATTATTTTAATATACTTATTGAATTTGAGTTCTGTATTGGCTAAAGCTACTCTGCATAACAAATTTATCAAAATCTTGTCTTTGAACCGGGTCATTAAATTGCTTGTAAAATAATGCATGCAAATCTTATGATAACCAGATGGCGCAGCCCAACCAAGATGAGAATCAGACATTATTTCCATGATACCTGGATATCGATCATATATAATGTAAATTTTCATCCGTTGAGTCACTGTATTTCTTATACATGCCAAAAAATATTTCAACTATCATTATTTTCACCGTCTGTAATTACAAATACTAATGAAAACAACTGATTATTTCCATCACCCCATAGCAATCAATAACTTCTCTTTATACTTCTCATATAAATGTGTGTCATCAATACTCATTACGAAATGACAATGTTCAAACCCTTCAATCGATGACTTGAATGACCAGGACACGCGTTAGAATATCTCAGTGTTGGGCATATTAATTTCAAATTTTTTTCAAATAACCATACATCCAAAATTTGCTTGTTCTATGGTTAAGAACAAATATGACAACTCAGTATATAACTGAAAGAAATTACCAAATAACTATCTAATTATTTTATGCCTTCCTTCCAACACCTTTTTGTATGATATTTAATATCTTCATTTTTCCATCACACTAGCTTAAATAACAATCGTAGATAATGTGAATTATGCCTTTATTAATGTCCTTATATGACTAACAACCAATTTCAAGTCTAGTTGGTGATAGTCTCAATTCAAACAAGGATTGAAAAGTATGTGACCCAATATATTTGTTGATAACAAATAACGAAATATCTTTCACAACTATTACACGAAGCTTCCATGAACAATGACGTTCTTCCACCTTCCTACATCTTAAAACAAATAATTTTTTTGAGGATGCAACAACGACATACTCTTGGTGTGCTGTAATTGAGTAAATCTTTGTAGTCTCTTGCAAATTAGATTTTAAATTAAAAACTTGACTAATAACAAAATATCCACTCGAATAACCGATAATACAAGCACCTATGAATTCAACAACTTACAACAGCATTATCCAAGTTTTCAACATGTTGAAATTGAGATGTTGGTGATAAATAATAATTACCAAAGGATGACTCATCAAATATCTCATCATCTAGGTGATTTAATATATCATAAGATAACTTGTGTTAAGACATATATCTTTTGTTCAATCTCCAAAACTTGGTTAAAAGTTTGAAAAAAGGATGGATGTCCAAAACTTAGCATCTTCATCATACTCATCATTACATTCTTTATTTGTACTATTTCATCATCTCCATTTGGTCCAATAACCAATATTACACCGGTATTAGGACCAAAATTATAGTCAGACTGTGCAACATTATAATTCTCATGAACAAATATATCAACATGTCTACCCACAGATTAATTCATTTATGCCTTTACTCGAACAAATTCAATAAACAATTCAATTTTCTCAATAATTGTTATGTTAACCAGATTCTACATTTGGCACACACTACAGTCATCTCATATTAAAAAATGTTGAAACTTATTTACACTTCTAAGGGGATACTTACAGTTAAGTACTAATTTTAACCTTATTTATTAATGTTTGTCCTTGAGTATATCATAGCAATCAAATCTTCAAACATAAATTCAACCGGTATATTCATAGGCACAATAACAATTTTTCTCCCCTCATGTGTAATATTTATTTTAGTCCTCAATATTTATCCATTATAGTAGCATATCACGAGAATTATTGAAACAAACATATTTAACCTATACAAAATGTTGCCGAATGAATTAAATAATATGAGATATCATTAACTTGATATCAAATAATATGAGAAGTCATTATTCTTAACTTTGAGTCATTAATTTATAAGTCATCTTAAGGATGTAGTCTTCATAGTCCATGAAGCAAATATAACAACCCTAAGAAACCATGATATACTACATCAATTACTTTATCGCTCAAAAAAAATCAACTTATTAATTACTTATTATAGTTAATCTTTTTTCATTGCTTGATAAGACATTAACAAACAAATTCAAAGTCAATTTCATCAAGAGTCTGAAAATATATACATTCTAAATCTCATTAAGTATTAAAAAAACATAATAATAATATCACTATTGATTATTAAACTAATTACTTCTTATCTTTTCTGTTGATAACTTTTTAAATTTTGATCATCAATAGTGGTCGTCGCCATTCTATTTATTTTTTATTTCCCTTTACTTGTATTTCAATCTATTAATTTGAGAATATTCATTATAAATACGATAAAAATACATGGAAATAATTCATTTTTGTAAAGACTAATTGTCTAAGTAATCTAACATTTATAATTTATTAAAATAGCATTTAAGTATTATCATACCTAAAACACAATTATGTATTTTTATAAATCTTTTTCAATTAAGTATTTTATATATTTTTTTATTTATTAAAATCAGTCACACTAGGAAACGTAAATACGATAAAAAAAAAATTACATAATCAAACATCACAAACAAAACCAATCTTCATAAAGGAGAAAAGTTTATAACATAGAAACCAAAAAAGAAATAAAAAATAAAATAAATCATCTCCTAACATTATTAATTTCAACCACCATTACAAACAAACACATGAAAATAATTAAATACAAGATATATTATTATTTGTTAGTTTCTTATTATTTCCATGTCTTTATTTACAAAAAGCTCAAAGTACATGTTTTAACAAAGTTATTCACTTAAAATTAAAGAATTAAAGCTAAGTACTATATCATTGTAATGGTTTCATCTACAAAAAGATTACCAGATTACCTTGCGGTAATGAAGTGCATAATGAATTAAGTAAAAAATTACCTAAAAAGTAAACATATTTTTTGCAAAAATCTCTTCACATACCTTGCTGACATGGTATCATTTTGAGTGATCATTAATAGAATTAAAAAAAAGTTATCTAACTCTTAGTATCTCTTTTGTTGCCTTTAGGACCATGCTAAAAAGAAAATGAGAAAAAAAAGATCTAGCGCACAAATTTAATTCCGCCGAATACTACCATTTTGGATGACGGCATTTGAATTAATTAAAATGCCACCGTTGTGGACGATGACATTTGATTTAATTCAAATGTCGTCCTCGTTGTTAGCATTGCACACTACTTTGATCAATAATTTTTCCAGTAAATTGATTTTATCTTTTTTATTTTCAAACACCTTATTTCCATAAGAAACTCAACATAATCAACACCTCATCTCTAAAAAAATTACAAAAATATAATAACCATACACTCACATAAAATGAATGTCCAAATAAACTACACTAAAATTAAATAAAGTAAGAAATTCACATGTCAAGTACTCTGATACAAAAAATAAACTAAACAAAAAGAATAAAACAAAATAAATATAACGATAACACTAACATATATAGAATCTGTATAAAAAAATTATCAGATAATTAAATTCTTTACAAGCCACCAATATCTAGCAAAAAATAAATAATGAGACTTTGTATTTATGAAATCAACAATAAAATTAATAGAAAAAATTATTGATAGACATGGAAAATATATGAACTCACTCAACACAATAAGCTAGCTCAAACAATCAAGGAACCCAATTCATATATAAATACATTAACTACCCATACTTAATCTGATGTGTGACATTTTAACATAGCCCCTCATGCCCAAGACCAAGCATATAAAGCATTAAATTTACAAAACTCGATCTAAAAATAGCTCATAAAGACAACAATACCATGTTAAAAATAAATAGTTATGTGCTCTTCAACTCAAAATAGCATCACTCATTTATTATGCACACTTCAACTAAAAAGTTGCATATAAATTGACTATATTAATAATTAAAGTTGAACCTCATATTATGTTTTTTGGAAAATTAGTTCTCAGCATGAACAAATATTAAAAAAAATTATTTGAACTAGAAATTATCAACACATCAATACCTAAAATAATGATATTATTTACCTAAATAATTAACAAAATAACTTTTATGCCTATACCTTAGAAACAAAAAAAATCAGGTATACACACTTCCAAAAAATAAAAGAGATATAATTAAAAAAATATATCAATATTGCTCTTAGAAACTATTTAGCCCTTATAAGATTTTCTTCAATTGACAACTAGAAAATAATAAAAAAAATCATAGACACAAACTCAACTATCTCAGATGTTTTTTTTTTCTCAAAGAGATTACAAATCACACATGAACGATTGCATGGAAGGATAGCAACCAAACAAATACCATTTAATCACTCAAAAGAATGTATGGCCAAAGTCTACACCACATAATTGTGCATACTCTAATGAGAACCCTGCCAAAAACCACTTCAAACCAATGTATATTGCATATACCATGGATTGCTATCATGGTGGTCCTGTAAATGCTAGACGTATGACAAAAACAAAAAAAATAATATGAATGTGATAAATGTAGTAAAGACATTGAATGAGTAAAATACATCGACATCACCAATTTTCTAAAACAATGTATGTGTCCAAAAAATCATGTTGGGCTAGCATTGCACAAAATTTTGCAAGGTAATATTAGACATATTTTGCTCACACTAAAATAATCACAGATATATGAGAATAATAAGTAATAAAATGAACTATTACATTCCATTTAACGATCTCATAGAAATTAATATTTCAAGTTCTAAATTATGTCAAAATACTCTATTGTTTTAGCTTATAATAGATAATTGATCCAATAGGTTATTAGATTAATTTATTTTATTATATGTGATCATTACTTTTATTCAACACTCATAAGCATTTGGTGTGTAAATTATTAATTCATGATTGAGAAAATATGTCAACTTTGAAATAGTTGATCATATTTCTCATACACATCACCTAATCACAGAATATAGTTCAAATAAATTTATTAAATCAGAATAAATTTATTATTCATGTTATAGGTACCTACAATCATCTATCATGATGAATACCTCAAGCACGTATGCTTATTTACCTGTCATAATCCTTCTAAGAATTGCACAATATCTTGGATACCCAAAGTAATTAACTAATACTTTGATCTTTTATCAGTCACATGTTACAGTCTATACAAAGAATGTTTCAAATTGTATAAAATTATTCTCAACAATCCATATACAAAGTTTCACGCACATGCACCCTTAGAGCCCTGTCACACTTCTTAAGGTCATGCACGTGTATTCGTATTACGTATCATAGCCCTAAGAAACACACATGGACGTTATAACTAAATGCATTAGTTGCTGGATGAAATATAATTATTAATCATAGCAAACTCCACTTGATAAATTATCTATGGTAAGTTTGTACATCTCTGTAAAAGTCAAGATATTAGAATAATTCTCAATAATATCAACAAAGAAACATACAATATTTTCAAAAAGTCATAATTCAACAAACATCATCCATAAGTTATAAATTAATTCTAGACGAAGAAAAAGTCTAACCTAACATTAGAAAAAAATAAAAACAAAATATTAGATACAACATTGATTCACAAACACATGTATATAGAATTGTTGTTGAAATCCTCTACATCACAAGATATTCCCACTAGTATAATTTTCATAGAATTATGTTTTATGTGCTCACCTAAGTGATGTTATCAGCTGAATTACTTTGTCAAAGTATTATTGGCAAAGTCACCTTGTATTTCCCTTCATAATATTGTTCTAGCATGTCGTTTCTTGTTGTTCACTTCCAAAGCTCTCTCATTTTTGCCTATGCTTTGGCTTTTTATATCCACCACTTTAAAATTGAAGTCTGATAGAAATTTGTGTTTCTGTTGGTCTTTGTTGCAACTTCAAATATGTGGTCGTAACTAAAAATTATGGCAACTAACAAAATACATCACAAAAAAATATATATCATGACCATGAAATAATATCGTGACTCATAATATCATTGGGATAGAGTAATTGAGTTGCAATGAGAGACATATCATCGCAACTAAAAGATGGATAATGACCTATTGAAATAGTGTCACTACGATCAGCTAAAAGAGTGACTCATATATCGTGTCACGACAAATAAATGATATCATGGCCTAAAATAGAGTTATGACAAAATAATTAAATTGTAACATGAATAGTTAATTCGTGACAGAGAAATAATATAATTACCAAAAAAAATAGGATCGGAACCAAAAATAGGATCATGACCATGTGATATCATCACAACCTATTCTACTAATATTCTACTAATATTCTATAATCATATTGTAGCCAAGAACTCAAAAAATAGATTCGCAACCATTTGATGTCGCAATTATAAATATTGTATCATAAATATAATGTTTCGGCTTTGTGTTGTTCCTTCGCAATTACATTCTTCCCTTCTCAGCAAGTGATGATGTCACGAATCGCAACTAGAAATTCTATGTCGCAATTCCATTTCTTGTCTTTTTTTTTATTTTTTTGTTTACACCATTTTCATCAATTCGTCCAAAGACTCAAATTTTAGTAAAATACCCTTAATTAGCATATAAATATATAATCAAATATTATACATCACAATTAAATTAATAATGGACCCAAATAAATCATTGTAGTGGACACTGATCAAACAACCAATTAGGTCATGCCCTAAGAAGCACGAATACGAACACGGACACGAGGATACGACACGACAGGATACAGAAAAACAACAAATTCTAATAAATTAGGATATGGATACGACTAGGATATGGTATGATAAAAAAATAAAATTAAAAATAAAAATTATTTTCTTGATAAATATTAGATATTTTATCAAATAAATTAAATTAAATTAAAATATTTTATTTTATTAAATAAATATATATTTTTTATTTTATAAAATAAAAATATTATTTTATTTTATTTTATAAGATAATATTTATAATTATTTTATTTTATAACATAATATTTATAATTATTTTATTTTATAAGATAATATTTATAATTATTTTATTTTATAACATAATATTTATAATTATTTTATTTTATAACATAATATTTATAATTTTTATTTTATAAGATAATATTTATAATTATTTTATTTTATAAGATAATATTTATAATTATTTTATTTTATAAGATAATATTTATAATTTTTATTTATATAATATATTTTTATTTATATATAAAATATATTTTTTTTATTTTATAAAATATTAATATTTTATTTTATTTTATAAAAATATTTTATTTTATATAACGCCAGGCCCCTGCCTACACCCTCAATTAACGCCCCCTGCCTACACCCTCAATTCGCGCCTGCCCCATGCCTTCCCCCTCAATTCGCGCCCGCCCCTGCTTCCCCCCTCAATTCGCGCCCGCCCCTGCTTCCCCCCTCAATTCGCACCGACCCCGTGCTTCCCCCCTCAATTCGCCCGCCCCATGCCTCCCCCCTCAATTCGTGCCCGCCCCTGCCTCCCCCCCTCAATTCGCACCCGCCCCAGCCTCCCCCCCTCAATTCGTGCCCGCCCCTGCCTCCCCCTTCAATTCGTGCCCGCCCCCTGCCTCCCCCCTCAATTTGCGCCCACCCCTGCCCCCCTCAATTCGTGCCCGCCACTGCCTCCCCCCCTTAATTCGGCGCGCCCCATGCCTCCCACCCTCAATTCACGCCCGCAGCCCGCCCCCTACCTCCCCCCCCTCAATTCATGCCCGACCCCTGCCTCCCCCTTACCTCCCCCCCTAAAATCATGTCTGCCCTCTGCCTACCCCCTCAAATCATGCCAGCCGCCTACGTCGAGTTGCCAACGTCGCCGTGTATGTGCCGTGTCCGTACCGTATCCACGTTTCGAACATGTGGACATGGCTGTAGGGAGCCGTGTCCGTGCTTCCTTGGTCATGCCAACCCACTAAAAAAATTATGTTGGATCATTCTAATCCATGAAAATTAATAAGAAACCCAACATGACAAAAACATTGAGAGTCATTCATGTTTGGACACGTGGCAATGTCATGCTAGAGGGGCATGCCAAATGGATCATAGTGTCTGGGCCCATGAACTTGTGTTTGTTAAAATTATAATTTTATTTATTAAATAAAATATCATTTATTGCTTTTAACCAACCCTGATAATTATATTTTATTTTTGAATTTTATATAAAATATAAAATTCAATAAATATAAAATAAAAATCATATGAATTATATAATTATTAAAGCTTTGTTACTATAACAATAAATATAAAATATTAGACTGTAAGAAAATAAAATTCAAAAACATTTCTTTTATTCAATATCATTATAATTTGATTACATTATAACAAGGCTGGTATTCACCCAATTATCAATCATATGAATTACTCAAACTTTAAAAATAAATAACACTTAATAGATTTTTAAAAAATATATAACATAAATTTTTTTTGTTTATATTGAATTCTATTTTCGCATTTAGATATTTTTGTGCCGATGTCATTCTTCATCTTCAATAATCATCAATCTCTTGAATATTTTTGTAGATATAAACTCAATTTCTCAAGAATTTTTTTCCATTCATGTTTTAATTTTGAGATCTCAAATATCTTTCCAATCCTTAAAATATGAAATACTTAAATATCTCATCTTTAAAAATTTAATCTATTATATCTAAATATATTTGTAACTATATAATAAGTAGAGATATACATATTATTATTAGTAATGATCTTATTTGCAACTATATCACATCTCTAGATATCTCATCTTGAATAAATAATTACATTAAAATATATATGAAGTTATAGAACCTGAAATGATATTATTATATTTATTTTCATTAAAATTATTATTAGTAAAGATCATATACATATTTGACAAGAAAAAAAGTGGGGTATTATAGAAATTTCGTATGCAAAGAGCTAAAACACATGGTTTGCAGCACAACAGAGGTAAGCAAGTCAACTCCTTCGGCCATCACAGCCTAAACCTTTTGGCATTGCAATCACGCCCCACCCCCATTACAGAATGAGCCGTCATGGCGTGCCCCACCCCCATTACAGAATGAGCCGTCATGGCGTGCCCCACCCTTTAGTCATGCTGGACCACAGCTGAAAACTCGCCATCCAGCCCATTGGAGATCCCCTATCACCGTGATACATTGGATGAAAAAAAAAAAGAACAAATGGAAAAGTAAAAAGTACCAGAATTGTGATGATATAACCAGAGGCGATCGGAAGTATGTTCACACCAGACCAAGCAACAGAATTTGGATGTGACGACGTAGCAACTAGCACGTCAGCTTGGAATCTTGAAGCCATTCTTTATCTGTATCTCAGAAACGTGGAAAAGGAGAAGAATCGGGCAAACTCAGTGCCAGCAAACAACCCAAAGTCAAAAGGAATGAATGATGGCTGAGAAACAACATACGGCAAGAGCAATGAATATTTATGCATGTAAATTACGAATTCGGCGCCTGCCAAACTCGGAAGTTGGTGATCTCGCCAAGTTGTGACGACGAAAGGATTCACTTGACAAGCAGCATTTTCATCCAATCCAATCCAATCCAATTGCCTTCGATTTTTTGGAGACGGTAGGTTACAACACACACACAACACAGTTAAAAACAGGGCCACTAAAGCACGACTCACTTCCACAGGAACAGGACCATCGGTGACTGCCAAACTCAACGAATAAAATGGTTGCACGTGGCAATTCGAGCAACGGCTAGTAAGAATAATATGGTTCCCGTTGTCCAGCCCAGCGATTGTGAATTTCCACCAGAAAACCCTGGTCAATTCGGGCATGTGGGGGACAGGAATACTGCTGGGTTTTACGAGCCCCTGTTGCCTGTGTTACTGATGGGCAGATACTGATAGGCATATACTGCTGGGTAGAACTGAAATACTGGATGGCTAATATCAAAAATTTTGATATCTTTATTTTTGTTATTATAAACATTCTTATTAATTTGTAATGATTCTAATTTAAATATTTTAAGTTCTATTTTGAAAATTTTAATTAACCAATGCAAAATTAATTTTGACGTAAATACATGCATATAATACATGCATACATACATATATGTGTATATATATTTGTGATAAAATTGTGGAATCGAAGGTATCAAACAAAATGATGTAGTGATAATTTTACAATCATAGGTTAGGATGCACGTCATATAGAATTAAATTATGCCAAAAATATAACTTTCCTATTCTATAAAAAATTAAATTTTATGTTCTATTAAAAATTTAATTTTAAAATCTATCATAGTTAAATTTTTTTATTATTATGAAAAATTAAATTTTTTGAATCTTTATGAATTTAAATTTTGATGTCATTTTGAAATTTTTATTTTTTTCAATTCTATTGAAATTAAATTTTTATGTTATTGTGAAAATTATAATTTTTCAATTCTGCCTTTTGCAATTTTTTTTAAAATATATTTTTGAAACTACAAATATTTTACTTCATAAATATTTTCAAAATTTATTAAAATTTATTCTAGCCCATAACTATATTGTGCCAACAGACATAAAATTCCAAAATTAAAACTAAATAAATAATTTTTACAAATCGAGTACATTTTATTATTTAAGTAATGATAGATAATCAAATATTACTAAAATACCTAGAACCCTCAAAATATGTTAGTAATCTTCATCTAAGATGTAGAATAATCAATTTTAATACTCTTCAAAATGTTCAAGTGAATTAATTCCGAACGTTCATTAGTTTTTAAAGTGGATAATAATCCAAGCTCGAGCACACCATGTTGCACAACCGCTAAATTATGGATTAATATTTTAGTTACAAAATATTTTTTTGTCCCTCGAGATAGTTAAGAAATAAACAAAGAATATTCATTGAAATGTTTTATTCTTTGTATTGTGTCACTCTTTTAGTTATATCACTTAAAACACTAAAATGTAGACAGAAAAAATATGATGCTAAACTTACAAAAAAATGTATAACACTAAATTGTACACACACAAAAATATAACAGTAAAATAAAAAGAAATAATCTTATTTATTAAATTAAACCTACAAAAAATAAACTACATTTAATATTAAATTAACTAAATATAATTTTAATTAAATCATTTATCCAAACTAATTTCATATTTCCACCTGCTCATCTATAACAAGAAAACATATTTAGAATGATAAATTTAATAAATTTCATATTATTGTATCTCATACATTTTTTTTGACACATTCTATTTCTAACAATTGGAAAAAAAAACATTTTCTTGATTTATATTAAATGAAAAAAAAGAACATGTTAAAGTTGTGATAGTTTAACTCAAAAATATTTTTTAAGTTAAGTTTCAAAGAATTTTATAATAAAATTGTAATTTTTTTATTAATTTATGATAATCTAAACAATCATTGGCAAAATAACCGGTGCCATCATATTTGAAAAAATAGATGGTTTGATGTCAATTTAGTTTTTCATGAAATAAAATGATAATTTAATTACTTTTAGTATAATTTTAAAATTATCAAACAAGTTAACTAGCAAAAAATAATTATTATATTTTGAATATGCACTAGATATTACTCACATGTGAAGTATAAAATTACATGATTTTATATTAAAATAATTATTATATCGAACTCATGTCCCCAAGATTAGGTGGCTACCACTTTTCCAATTAAACTATCATATTATTGATTCAAGGTTTCATATGATTTTGCATTGGATAAACTCTAAAGAAAATTATATATCACATAGAAAATAAAGATGAATGCGATGTCTCAAGAAAGATAGAAGATTGTAACATAGTACCTTTAGAGGATAATCTTGTGACAAGTCATTCAAAGAATACTGATACAGAAAAGAAAATAACAATATCATCATGATAGGAGAATTAATTTGCTATAGGTGATGGAGTAGATGCTATAGCTGGATCAATATGTCAAATAATCTGAGGTAGATCATCAGGGTTGAATTAGTCCTCTTTCCTGAAACTTATTTGTAAGCTAGTCAAAACGCATGCGCAACTCATCCCTATCATCCTCATAGTCGATCATGTGTTGCTCAGTATCGGCCAACTGAAATTGTATCAAATTTCGTACCGCATCCTAAAATTCCTTCATCTTTGGGAACAAATTTGAAATTGGTCTTGAAAATTCAGCTTCATAGTTTGGTCGTCTATACGAGTAGAATAATGATGTCGACGAATCAACACCATAGAGGGGCATTTTCTCCTTGCTATCAACAGCCACATACTAAATCTAATTTGCATCAACTGATGGAGTTGATGAATGAGAACTACATGTTGCACCATCACATGAACCTGAAGTAGACTGGGAATACGCTTGAGTTACAGCAGCTAACATTTCCTCATATCGCCTAATAAAAATGTATGAAAAGTGTTTCAATTTATATTCAAACAAAAAAAAGAAAAATTAATTTTTTTAATTTAAACTTACATTTGCTGCACGAGATCTCTGATCAATAAAAGTCTGATCATCATGAGCCTTCGTGTGCATGTATCTGAATAAGCGAGGAGCACTAGGCTTCTTACCCTCCTTGCGTGTCTATAATTACACACAATACATATATTAAATATATTGCAAAAAATTCCTTATAAAAAATGAAATTTAGGCATAATTAAACACAATTTACAAAGTAATAAACATAAAAAGTATAAATTAGAAATAATATCAATGCTCATTCATGCTCACGCATAGAGCGAGATTCACAAGAGTGGGTAGACATGCCACTATCCTCACCAGCCCGCTTTGAGTGACGATTGCTGCTTTGTTTATCACACCTCTTCCTAGAATCCATATCTTCCATTTACTCCGCCACTCCTTGGAAATATGATCCGGGACACTCAAATTTTTTCTTCTTCTTC
>JAREIK010014878.1:0-27891 GCA_029783825.1 Sapria himalayana | reverse complement strand
TTTCTATCTAACTTTCTACTTTTGTCTTTCTAGCTATCTATTGCCTTTTTATCTAGTTGTCTATATATCTATCTATTTTTATTTCTCGCTATCGTCTATCTATTTCTCTCTCTATATTTTGTGTATCTTAGTATATCTTTCTGTCTATCTATCTATCAGTCTATCTTTCGATTAAACATCTATCTATTAGTTTGTCTTTCTATTTTTTTATTTGTTTAATTATTTATTTGTTTATTTGTTTATTTGTTTATTTGTTATTTGTTTATTTGTTTTATTTGTTTATCCTAGTCTACAGTCTATCTATCTATATAACTTTCTATCTATCTTTCTTTCTATCTATATATCTATCTATCTATCATTTTATCTAAATAATTATTTGTCTATCTATCTATCTATTTGTTAATATACTATCTATCTATCTACTTATAGATTTTAAATCTATCTTTCTGTCTATATATCTATCTGTCTATTATTTGTCAATCATCTATCAATCTATCCATCTATTTATTTTTATCTATCTATCAATCTATCACAATCGTCTATTTCTATCTATTTTTTATCTATCAATCTTCAATCTGTCTGCCTATGTCTATCTATCTATCAATCAATTTATCTATCTATCTTTCTATCTACTTATCTATGTGTCATATATTTTTCTATCTATCTACATTGTGTCTATATTTGTCTGTCTATATGTCTATCTATTTATCAATCAATCTATCTTCTATCTATCTATCTGTCTATCCATCTATCAATATGACTATCTATTGTCAATCTATCTGTCAATATGTCTTTATATGTGTATAACTACTCGTCTATATTTGTCTATCTATCTCTTATGTCTACTATCTATCTATCTACCCTATCTATCTATCTATGTGTCTATCTATCTATCTATCTCTATATCTATCTATATATCTATATATATATCTATATATATCTATTTATATCTATATATATATCTATATATATATCTATTATCTACCCATCTGTGTATCTATTTGTCTATCTATATTTTTATTGAACTACCAATCAATCAATCTACCTATCTATCTATCTATCAATATATCAATCTCTCTATCTATTTTTCTATGTATCTATTTATTTGTCTATCTATCCATCCATTTATCTATCAATCTATTCATCTATCTATCTATCTCTATCCATCTCTCTAAAATACAATCTATCACTCTATCAATTCATCTTTCTATCTGTATATCTATCTATATATCTATCAATCTATCTCTAAGTCTTTGTCTATTTATCTATCCATATTTTTATCCATATATCTATCAATATATCTATATGTCTCTTTATATGACTTTCTATCCATCATTTTTTTTTTTTCAATATGTCTTTCTATTTGTCTTTGTGAGTCTATTTATTTTTCTATTTATTTTTATTTCAATGTCTTTCTATTTGTCTTTAAATATGTGAGACTATTTGTTTTTCTATCTATCTTTCTATCTTTCTATGTGTCTATGTATCTATATATCTATCTTTCTTTCTATTTGTCTATATATATATTATATCTATATATATATATCATTCTATCTTCAATCTGTCTATTTATCTATTTGTCTATCTATCTATTTTCTATCTTCTATCTTTATATTTATCTATCTATTTATCTATTTGAATTTCTATGTCTATCTATCTTCCTATCTGTCTATCTATTTCTCTTTTTTTATATTTATCTTTCTATCTATGTGTCTATGTATCTACCTATCTTTTTTTTTCTCTGCTTCTTTATATCTATCTGTTATTTATCTATCAATTTGTCTATCTATCTGTCTATCTATTTTGTCTTTCTACCTATTTATATTTCTGTCTATCTATCTATTTTTCTATCTATATATCTATCTATCTAGTTCTGTCTTAGTTTGAATTGAGCATTATTATTTGTAAATAAACAAGAAAAATATGTTTAGATTGTCTGTGGATGTATAAATGTTTATAACTGGAATTTGAATAAGATTTTTGAGTGGGCTTTAAACTTTCATCAATTTGCATGTAGTCAATTGAGATGGTTTGATAGAAAAAAAATTAGGTCTCCATGTAATAAACAAGTGTCAGAATATCCCTTTTCATGATCTAAACACTATAAGATACGATTTGGCTAGATATGGCTTTGTACAAAATTATTTTGCTTTGATTTATCATGTAGAAAGTACAATGGCTCTGAACATTGATCGAAATGAGGGTACTGAATCATTTGCTTGTGGTGAAGAAGCATCAAACACATACCATATAATGGTCATGGAAGGTGCTGGTGCTGACTTCAATATGGATTACATGGATGAACCACCTAATCATGATGATCAGAAATTTTATGAAATGCTTAAGCTACAGATAATGAGTTGTGTCCTGGTTGTAAAACACATTCGCAATTGTCACTTGTGACTCAACTTATCAGCATTAAGTTAGAAAATCATATGTTTGAAAACTTATTTGATCATGTGACAGAACTGATGAAAGAGATTATGCTAGATAATAATTTGGTCACTAACAACTTATATAATACTAAGAAGTTACTACGAGGAATGAGTCTACTAGTAGAAAAAAATTAATTGTTGTTTCAATGGATGTATGTTATATTAAGGTGGTGATAGTGATTTAATTAGCTCTAAGTTTGTGATCATCCTCGGTTTAAGAAGGCACCTCGTGTTGCATATATGCGACAAAAATTGAAATTTACATTTAAGAAACGTATTATTTTCTTTTAATTCCTCGATTGGAGAGACTAGATGCATCAAATGCTACAACAAATGATATGAAGTGGCATTCTGAGCATGAGTTTGAAGAAGGGGTAATGCGTCATCCATCAGATTCACTTGCTCGGAAGCATTTTAATCTTATACATCAAGATTTTGCAGCTAAAAGTCAAAATGTGAGATTCAGTTTCAGCACTGATGGATTTCAGCAATTTGGGCAATCTAGACAATAATATTCAACATGGCTAGTTATAGTGACACCTTATAATTTGTCTCCATGGTTGTGTATGAAGGAGCAATATATACTTATGTTAATATTGGTTATAGGGCCAAAAAAAATTGAAATAAATGCTAGACGTTTTCTTACAACCTTTTATAGAAGAGTTAAATTGTTTGTGGGATGTTGGCGTAAATACATATGATATTTCAAAGAAGCAAAATTTCTTTATGCAAGTGGCCCTTATGTTGACGGTAAGTGATATTTCTACATATTCAATCTTGTCTTGCTGGAGTACTATAGAATGATTCACATGCTCATATTGCATGAAAAAGTTTGATGTATTTACCCTCAAATTTAGTAGTAAATAGTCATGGTTTGATAACCATCATAATTTTCTACCTACGAATCATTCATTCCAAAGAAATAGAACTATATTTCAAAAAATTAAAACTGTGATGATAGTTGCACCAACAACTCATTCAGGAGATGATATTATAATACACCAATATGCAAAGTATTTAGCTAGAGGAAACCTAGTATTTTTTTGGGACTTGTCCTATTGGAAATCCAACTTAATTCGTCATAACTTGGATGTAATACATATAGTAAAAAATGTGTTTGAAATTTGTTTAAACACTATCCTTAATGTAGATGGAAAAACAAAAGAGAATTTAAAATCAAGTCTAGAGTTGAATGATTATTGTCAGCATCCTGAATTAAAACTGAACAAGGTAACATGAAAATTTTCTAAAGCATGTTAGACACTTGATTAGAAGGCAAGACATATATTATGTGAATGAGTTAAATATTTGAATTTTTTCTGATGGATATGTGTCAAATATGTGTAAATGCATGGATATAAAGGATATTAAGTTATTAGGAATGAAAAGTCGTGATTGTCACATATTTATGCAGATATTAATACCAATTGCATTCCATGAATTACTTTCCCTAAGTGTTTAGAAGATCCTTATAGAACTTAGTTTGTTTTTCAAACAACTAACTACAACCACAATCAAAATAGATGACATGGTGAGACTAGAGAATGACATATAACTTATTCTTTGTAAGCTTGAATGGATATTCCCACCGAGCTCTTTTGACTCAATGGAGTATTTGCCAGTCCATTTGGCATATGAAGCAAAGATAGTAGGGCCAGTGGAATATAGGTGGATGTATCCATTTGAGAGGTAAATAAATATAATTATTTGGGTTTTAATATTTCATATATAAAGTAATATTGTAATTTAATATAAATGAAACCTAACATTATGGTTGTAGGTAAATTCGTAAGTTGAAATTGAATGTTAGAAAGAAGGCAAAAGTTGAAGGTTCAATTTTTAATGCAAATTTAGTAGAAGAAGCATCATCATTTTGTACTTATTATTTTGAGGATCATGTTGATACAAAGAATAGACATATGTCTCATAATGATGAAGGTCATGTGATGGCAGAAGATGATTATGAGGACAAACTATCTATCTTCAAGCACCTTGAAAGAACATTTGGAAGAACAAAGCAAAGATGTATGATAGATGAAAAGTACAAAGCAAACTAGAGCTATGTTTTACTTAATTGTGAGGAGGTTGCACCATATTTTGATTATGTATACATAAAATGGTTGTAGGAAAATGATCCTTCTAATAGATATTCTAATATTTTCATTCAGAATCTAAGTAAAAGCTCATTTAGATATGTGACAACCAATCCTAGGTATTTTGTCAAAGGATTTAAATTTCACGCAATCAAGCATGGTTCTTCTAAAATAAGAATGAAAAGCGGTGTACGCTTTGAAGGCTCAGGTTATAGCACAGATGAGAATGATTATTATGGTCAACTAATAAAATTTATTGAGTTTGAGTATCCTGGACTCAAAAATAATAGAATTGTATTATTAAAGTGTGAGTAGTTTGATCCCACATGAAATGTGGGTACAAAGATTCATTCGGATTATATGCTTGTGGATGTTAACCATGAACATAGATATAACCGATTTGAGCCATTTATTATGGCAGTTAAAGCCACTCAAGTATATTATTATGCATATCCAAGTTTATCTCGTGATTAGAGTGATTGCTGGGCGATTTGTAAAATAAAAGCTCGATCAAATTTTAAAGTGCTAACATCTCAAGAAAGAAGTGCAGACTTAGCTATGACACTAGAATTCAAAAAAGATGACATAAATAATATTTAGCCTGTGCATATAGATGAAGATCTAGAATATTTATGTGACTCAAATGGTGGCCTAATAGAAATTAAAGATGATCAATTTCTATCTGAAGATGAGTTGGAACTTTCATCGGAATAGACGAAATATCAGAAGATCCATTGGAGGATGATAGTGATGCAGATAATTAAACTATTATATTGTATTATAATATTAAACTATCAAAGAATTTTTATATTTTGTTGAAATCTATTGGTGTGTTTTATTCCAAAATATATGGTTGTTCATCATAAAGGTCGTGGCCATGGTGGAGGTGGAGGTCAATGGAGTAATGGACCAAGTTCATCTAGTATTTTACGCCATGTTAAAAATTCAGTACCATCTCATACCCACCATATTTAGACTTGAACATCACAATCACTATCTCTATTTTCATCACCATCACCTTCATTGACACCTTTACTATCACATTTATCGGATATAAGCCCACCACCAATTGTCATTCCTACACACACTTTTGATCCATCACCATCTTCTACACCATAATTTACAATGATTTTTCCCCCATTTATAAAACCATCGACATTATCAAATGGTATGTCTTCCTTTGGATTCTGTACTAAATTAGTAATTGAGATTGAAAATGGGAGGAATAAAAAATATGTAAATATTACTTGAATAAAAAATCACGATGTTCCTGTTAGTGGTTTTTTAATATTTAGTTATTATTTGATTTTTTTTCATTGTTATTTATTTATTTGTATAGTTTTATTCCATCTCACAAGTATTTGGTTATAATTACAAAGTCTTTCAAGAAAATGGTTGATTTTAAAGCAATCTCATGGAAGAAAGTTTCTGAATCGATAAAAGAGTCTTATTTTAATGACTTTCAAGAAAAAATAATGAAACAAAAACATAGAAAATGAATTATTTAATTTGTTAACTATTAAGTTGGTTATTATTCAAGCAGTAAATAATTATGTCATTATTAAAATAATTTTTTTATGATTTTTCTATATATAGAATCAATGCACATGGGCACACAAATTTGATGGAAAGATAATGTCATTGTGGGAGAGCTAAGCTGGTGAATGGTATTCTGATTTTGTCCATAAATTGAAGAATATAAAAGAAAGGCTTAATTTTTTGTTCGAGGATGACTGGCCCGAGTAGCTTAGGTATTGGGAGGAGCCAGATGTGAAGACAAAATTATAGATTGCTAGCAAAAATCGATGAAATGAGGTAACTGGACTAGGTATAGAAATATCTCAGCACATAGGAGGGCCAAAGTCGAGCATTGAGCATGCTCGAGATTTGGTACAATTTTAAAATTTTAAACATTTATATATTTAGTCATTGTCCAAATAGTCTAAATAAATCAAATCTATGCATGGTTTTATTAATTTTGTTAAAATTTTTTATCATTTGTTATTTTATGACTTAAAAAATACATATTCTAGGCCAAAGAATTGAGTCGAGATCCAAATTTTTATGATATATTCAAGAAGATGCATGTGAAGAAAGTGGATGGTCAGTTTGTTGACAACAAGTCTCAGATGATTGCTGTAAGAATTTGTTATATTAATAGAATTTCACAATACTATAATACATTTTGAATATTGTTTGTAATACAAAATATTTAATTTATTTTATGTATATCTAGAATAGTATTTTTCTCTATTTCATCTCAGGAACTTATGGAGGAATGTGTGACAGCTACTTCTTAACAAATTGAGGTTCTATGTAGATTCAACAAATTGACTATGATCTTATCTATTTGGAGACCATAAGAGGTCATAAGAAGCAGGGAGCATATGGTATTGGCTCGAAGGGAATGACATTTTATTGTAGTAGTCATGCTTCTAATTCATCTGTCATAGCAATGGTGGATGAGGCCATCGACCAATAAGTAATGGAAGCAAATGAATGTTTTAAAGTTATGGAGACCAAAATGAAAAAGAAAGATGAGCAGATATCTAATTTGATGGAAGAAATGAATGAAATAAAAGAAGAGAATAATGAGCATATTACTAATTTGAAGGAAGAAATGTAGGAAATGAAAGAAGTGATGGATGAACAAATTAATCATTTGAAGGAAGACATGCAAGAAATTAAAAAATGAATGATGAGATGAAAGAAATTAAGAATGTAATGTTACAGTAGATGTTCTATATGGAGTCACAGTTAATGAATTTGATGTGATAGATATTAGTCCAAGATCCAGCTGCGAAACCTCACAAGAGAGGCTAGCACAAAATCACCAACTAATTATGAGGATGATTTCGTATCATAATTATTTCTTAACTATTTTTGATTTTTGTCTATGTGTAGCAAAACATGATGAAATTATTTTGGAGGTTTCAATTTTTTATATTCTAGTTTTATTATTTGCTTTGCTGATGAACCTAATAATGAATCTTTGTAGGACATCTTATGTGAGGCACACGAAAAAAATTTGATTCAAAGCATTCAGACATTGTCAAGGTCCTTCTAATGCATGGGTCCCATTGTTATAGATTTCAGCTGTATCAAAAAGTGGCCGAGCTTCTATTATCGTAATTATTTCTGAAATATTTTATTTTTACACTCTTTTTCTCTCTAAACTTTATTGCTTGACATCTTTTAGATATTTGTTGAAATTTATGACTATCAACTTAGATTTGTGTTGGTTCATGTCTATAATTATTATGTTAATATATCTATGATATGTTAGTGTGCCCCCAAATATTTTGTATAGAGTTTTAGCCTAATATATGTATGTAAAAGGCTTGGCTGGTCCTCCTGGTGCTGGGAACAGCACCATAGCTTCTGAAGCTATGTGATGAATAAAAAAAATTCTGGTCCCACACAAATGCAGGTTTTGTCTTGACACTCTGATTTTGTGCACATCTCTGTTGTCACAGTTCAGAACTATTACAGCTTTTTATCAATCATCGATGTAATTAAATTGTTGAAATGTTAATAGCCATTATGATTCCTAAATGAATGTACAGGTATGGAAAAATTCAGTTCCATCCAGCCTATTGTCATTTCAACTTTCATTTCCCTTTTGTTTGGTACTTTCTTACTTTCTTATAATTAACCATCGACTGGTGCATGAAGCTGGGAAACACAAAAGAATTTTTGATGGGCAGTTGACTGGAAATCTTGGAGTAATCTTGATTCGGCAATTTTAAAATAAGCTCATGATTATCTTGTTTTGTAAAATTTCTAGCAAATAACAGTTGGTGTTGCATACACTAGTCTATCTATTTATCAGTGACATAGTGTTGGGTTCTTTATTGGTTTGTAAATGTACTATGTTATGCTCCATTCGAAGGTGTAGCAATGTTCTCTATCTACGTGGACTACCAGAGGACAAAGAACAAGATGATGCTGACCATGCCTGGAGACCTATATGTCTGTTTCTTAAGCCCTAGATTATATCCTTCTGTTGACTTTGATGGTATGTATATTTGCATGAAAGTACATGTGTGTGTGTGTCATTTGATGCTATATAATTATATATACGTACATATAATACTATAGTATATACGTACATATATATTGTAGTATATATGTATGTATATACAGAGTATATATGTACTTATATACTGAGTATATATGTACGTATAAACCGAGTTTATATTTTTGTATATACTGAGTATATATGTATGTATATACTCAATATATACTTACATATATACTATAGTATATACGTACGTATATCACGGTAAATACGTACTTATATACTATAGTATATACGTACATTATACTTGGTATATACATACATACATACATATTGAGTATATATGCACATATATACCGGGTATATATTTACGTATATACTGAGTATTTATTTACGTATATACTGAGCATATACGTATGTATATACCTAGTATATATGTACTTATATACCAAGTATATACATAAATGGGTGCATATATTTATTCGTAGACATGTATATATTGTCATACTGTCATACATATACATCCATTTACACACACTCACGCACACACACATTTGAATATATAATTGCTCGGGCTGGTCTCATCATCATGGTGCATTGCATACCGTTACATGTCATAAAAGCAATGGATATTAGGACTTCCCCAAAGCTGTGGCATGAAGATGATTCTAGTCCAACCTAGCAAGGTGGACAGAGGTTAGTCTTAAATCTCTTAGTAATTGTGTAGATATGCAATTATCATTTCGTACAAACCTAATTTATGAGAAAATAAGTTTTCTTGTCGTAGGTTCTGCAATGAATGGTTATAATTGTAAAAGGTCTTAAGAAGATAATGATGATGATGATGAAGCTCGTGTAGCATTGTGTAATTATATTAGATTCACCAAACTATATTCAATTGGAAAAAAAATATAATATTACCTGATTTTTATAGGCCGCAAGTGTCGGGAGCAATATCAGGTCCTATTTTGGGAGAAGTAGCTCGCTGCCTCGTATAGACGTACGTATATACTCAGTATAGACATATGTATATACTCAATATAGACGTACATATATACTTGGTATAGACATACGTATATACTCAGTATAAACGTATGTATAAACTCAGTATAAACGTATGCATATACTCAGTATAGATGTACGTATATACTTGGTATAGACGTACGCATATACTCGGTATAGACGTGCACATATACTCAGTATAGACGTGCACATATACTCAGTATATACTTATGCATATACTCGATATATATGTATGCATATACTCGGTATATATGTAAGCATATAGTTGGTATATACATACACATATATTTAGTATATACGTAAGTATAAACTTGGTATATACCTACGTGTATACTCATTATATACGTACTTATATACTCGGTATATATGTACTTATATACTTAGTATATGTACACATAATACTATAGTTTATATGTACATATACTGTAGTGATATATGTAACTAGTGAAATGCTAGTATATATATACATATATTCTAGAGTATGTATGTACATATACTACAATATTATATATTTATCAAAACATAACTTTTTTATTTATTTATTTTGATTTTATTGATTTATTTAAATTTTATATAGATATGGTACTGCATTGTTCCCTATACGAAGCTTCTATAAGTGAAGGGATTTTTTAATAAACATGAAGCACTATGATCGGATAGCTTTTCCACAGCAGAAAGATAGTGATCGGAGGAGCTGAGGGAGGTAAAGCAACGTCAATGCATGAATAGATTATACTATATGCACTACTGGCAGATACATTGATGAATAAGATGTAATAAAATTTTGTTATGTTTTTGCTTTAATTATGTAAAATATTTTATCAGAATAATTTATTAAATGATTTTATTTTTTGTTAAATATAAATTGTTTTTAGTTTCAGTTTTTATTCAATTTAATCTAAAAATATTAAATTATTTAATTAATTTTTTTGAAAAAAAAATAAAATTCTGAAAATAGTTTTATAATGAAAATAGCTAGGGATTTTTCCCTTGCTAATTTAGCTAGGAAATTTTCCCTTGCTAATTTAGTTAGGAATTTTAACTTGTTAATTTAACTAGAGAAATCATTATTTTAGCTAGGAAATTTTTCCTTAATAAAAATTTTTAGTTAGGGAGTCTTTCCCCCATTAATTTTTAGCAATGAGCATTTTAAAGGGGAAAGCTTTCATCGTTAATCTATCGTTATATCCCATTTAGTGACGGAAACCCCCCATTTAGCTAGGGAATTTTTTTTATCAAATTGGGATTTTTCTTGTAGTGTATATTACAGTATATATATACAAATTTACTTAGTATATCGACATATATACTATAGTATAAATGTATAAATATACTCAATATATCTACATATATACTACAGTATATATGTACAAATATTGTCAGTATATCTACATATATATTGTAGTATATGTACATATAATATTACAATATTATATGTACATATATACTGAGTATATATGTCCTCAGTTTATATGTACATATTACACTGGATTATATATGTACATATACTGTAGTAATATATGTAACTAGTGAAATGCTAGTATATATGTGCTTATACACTACAGTATATATGTACAAATATAAAACAATATTATATATTTATCAAAACATGACATTTTATAATTACTAATTTTGAGGTGATAGACTATTTTAATTTTTATACAGATATGCCACCACAATGTTCTCCAAACGAAGCTTGTAGAAGTGAAGGAATTTTTCACTAGACATGATGCCCCGTGACTAGGATAGCTTTGTCACAATAGAATGATGGTGATCATAGGATCCGGGGCAGATAAAGCAATGTCAATTTCACGGATAGATTATACTTTATGCACAATCATTAGGTACATTGATGAAGTAGATGTATTGATATTTTGTTATGTTTTTGTTTTAACCATGTAAAACAATGGTTGCATAGATTGAAATTATTCAAAATTATTCTTAAAAAATATTTTCATCATCCTATGTTGCACATGAGCATGGTGGAATGCTCCATTTTTCTATGTTCAAGTTTTTTATTGATTTTTTGATGGTTATTGTTACTGACGATCTGTCTCTATTTAATCTACCAGTTCTTTTGTTAGCTTGCCAGCTCGGTCATGGTGAGGCAGAGCAACACACATATGAGCTTTATGATTAGGAGAGAGTTGTGGAGAGGCAATATGAGAACTTTGATGTGCCAAGTCTAACTCGTGGCTTGTCTTCTAAGTTTTACTTGAAGACTTTTCAAAGATATTTTCCTAAGTTTAAAAAATCTTCACAGTTATTATTTATGTTGATGGTGAAGTTTGGTGTCATCTTTGTGTAGTACAAATGGGATAATACTAATTTGTTGCAGTTTTGTGTCATCTAAGGCTATGTGATTATATATGTGTACATATAATACTAAAGTATATACGTACATATATATTACATTACATATGTATGTATATACTGAGTATATATGTATGTATTTATCGAGTATATAAGTACGTATATAATGAGTATATATGTACATATATATCGAGTATATATGTATGTATATACTGAGTATATATGTATGTATATACCAAGTATATACGTACATATATACTGAGTAAATAAGTACGTATATTTTGAGTATATATGTACGTGTATACTGAGTATATATGCACATATAATACTATAGTATATATGTACATATATACTCAGTATATCTATATATATACTAGAGTATATGTACATATATACTTAGTATATAAGTACATATAATTCTACCGTATTATATGTACAAATATAGTGAGTATATATGTATATATACTACAATAATATATGTAACTAGTGAAATGATAGTATATATGTATATATGCACTAAATAATATATGTATATATATATATACTATAGTATTATATATATATATATATATATCTAAACATAACTTTTTTAATTTATTTATTTTGATTTGATTGACTGGTTTAAATTTCGTACAGATATGGTAGCACAATGTTCCGCATAAGAAGCTTGTAAAAGTGAATGGATTTTTCACTAGACATGATGTGCCGTGCCTAGGACACTTTTGTCGCAACAGAAAGATGATGACCGGAGGAGCCAGGGGAAAGAAAGCAATGTAAATTTCACTGATAAATTATACTTTATGCATTGTCATTAGATACATTAATGAATCAAATATAATAAAATTTTTTATGTTTTTGTTTTAATTATGTAAATATTATATCAGAATAATTTATTAATTGATTTTAATTTTTGTTAATTATAAATTATCATTTATAGTTTCTAGTTTTATTCAATTTAAATATAAAAACATAAGATTATTTAATTAAATTTTTTGAAAAAAAAATAAAATAATGAAAATAGTTTTGGAATGAAAATAGGTAGAGATTTTCCCTTGCTAATTTAGCTAGACTGATATATGTCTAACTATATATATGTCTATGCATCTGTATGTCTATCTATCTATCTATCTATTTATGTATAATATATCTATTTGTCTATCTGAGTATTATTTATTTGTCTATCTATCTATTTGTCTAATTGCCAAACTATCTATATGCCTATTTATTTATCTATCTATATATTTATCTATCTAATTGTCTATCTATCTATCTGTATATCTATCTATGCATTTATCTGTCAATCTATCTAGCTATCTCTCTCTATATAAGTATATAAGGCGTTATGTCTATATTTGTATCTATCTATCTCTCTATCTACCTATCTACCTATTTACCTATCTACCTATCTATTAATCTATCTATCTTTCTACCAATCTATCTATTTATATATATGTCTGTCTATCTATCTATCAATCTATCATTATACCTATCTATCTCTAAATCTATCTATCTATCTATATATTTATATATATATATCTATCTATCTATATATCTATTTATGTATGTATGTATCTATCAATCAATCAATCAATCTATCTATCTATCTATATGTCTATCTATATCTCTTCCTATCTATATATCTATATATCTATCTATCAATATCTCTCTTTATCTATCTGTTTATCTATCTATCCATATATTTATCTATCTATCTATATATCTAACTATCTGTCTATCTATCTGTCTGTCGATCTATCTTTCTGTCAATCTCTCTAAATATCTATATATTAATATATCTATCTATCTATATATTAATATATCTATCTATCTATATATTTATGTATCTATCAATTATTTTTTTTCTATATATCTATTTATATATATATATATATATATATCTATATATCTTTCTAACTATCTATATATATATCTATATATCTATCAATATATCTATTTACCTATCTATATATATTTCTATCTGTTTATCTATCTATTTATTATATATAACTATCTAACTATCTATCTATCTTTATATATATATATCTATCAATCGGTATATTTATATATTGATCTATCTAACATTCTATCATTCTATCTGTCTAACTATCTACTTACCTACCTATCTATCTGTCTGTCTGTCTGTCTATCTATCTATTTATTTCTTTTTCTTTATCTATCTTTATGTCTATTTTCTATTTTCTATTTGTCTATCAGTTTATTTGTCTATTTTTCTATCATTCTATTTGTCTATCTATCTATCTATGTATCTATTTGCCTATCTATCTATTTGTCTATTTGTCTATTTGTCTATCTATTAATCTGCCTATCTCTCTATATGCTTATCTGCATATCTACTTCTCAACCTATCTGCCTATCTGCATATCTATCTATATGTCTATCTATCATTCAATCAATAAATATGTCTATCTGTCTATCAATCTGTCGAACTATCTTTCTGTTTATTAGACTATCTATCTATTTATTTATCTTTCTTTCTATATATCTGTATATCTATCTATCTATTTGTATATCTGTCTTTTTATCTATCTTTCTGTCTATCTGTCTTTAGTCTATCTATCTATCTGTTTATCTTTCTATTTGTCTATATATCTATCTATTTTTCTAATTATGTATATGTCTACAAGTATATCTATCTACAAGTCTATCTATTTATCTAGCTATCATACTATCAGTATATTTGTCTATCTATATGTTTATCTCTTTATCTACCTATCTATATGTCTATCTTTATGTCTATCTTTCTAACTATCTATTTGTCTATCTATCTATCAATCTATATATTTATCTTTCTCTCTATCTTTCTATATGTTTATCTGTCTATATGTTTATCTATCTATCTATCAAACTATCTATCATTCTTTCATTCTATCATTCTATCATTCTATTTATCAACTTATGTATCTATCTATCTATCAATCTATCTATTTTTCTATATGTCTATCTATCTATCTATTTATATGTCTATCTATATAATTATATATTTGTCTATCTGTCTATCATTCTATCTATTTTTTTTCAATATTTTTATCTATCTATCTATCTATCTTTTTGTCAATCTATATATCTATAAATATTTCTATCTATTTATTTATCTTTCTTTCAATCTATCTATCAATCTATCTGCCTATCTCCTTATATGCCAATATGCCTATCTATATATCTACCTATCTTTCTCTTAGGCTATCTATATATCTTTCTATCTTTTTATCTATCTATGTGTTTGTATATCTATCTTTCTATATATATATATATCTATTTATCTGTCTACCTGTATATCTATTTATTGTCTTATATGTCTATCTATCAATCTATCCAAGGATCTATCTATTTTTCTGGTTGTCTATCTATTTTCCTATCTGCCATCAATCATAATGTATACTTATCTATGTGTCTATCAATCTATCTATCTATCTATATATCTATCAATCTATCTTTCTCTCTATTTATCTCTAATGTGTTTATCTGCCTATCAGTCTTTCTATATATCTATCAATTTAATCTATCTATCTAGCTATTTGTCTATCTGTCTATCTGGCTATATATATATATATATATTAATCTATTTATATGACTATCTATCTATATATCTATATTACTATTTTTCTATCTGTATATATGTCTATCTCTCTATCTTTTATCTTTATATCCATCTATCTCTTTATCTATATTTCTATTTATCTTTCTATATGTATTTCTATCTATCTGTCTGTTGATATATCTATCTAATTATCTATTTATTTTTCTTAAAGTCTATTTATCTATCTATCAATCTATCTATATTTCTAGCTATATGTCTACCTATCATACCTACCTATCTACTAGTCTATCAGTCTATCTTTCTAACTATCTATCTTTTTATCTGTTTATCTATCTATCTCTCTATCTACTATCTATTTGTTTATTTCTTTATTCGTCTATCTATAAATCTTTATATCCATCTATCCCTATATCTATCTATCTATCTTTCTTTCTTTCTATCACTCTATCAGTCTATCTATCTATCATTCCATTTGCCTATTTGTTATATGTTGATCTTTATATCTGTCTATATTTATATTAGTCTATCTATCTTTCTTTTAATCTTCTATCTAATTATCTGAATATCTATCTATCTATCTATTTATCTAGCTATATGTCAACCTGTATACCTATCTACCTATCTACTTGTCTAGTTGTCTGCCTATCTAAATGAATATCTATCTATCTGTCAATCTATCTAATTTTGTTTCTTTATATTTGTCTATTTGTCTATCTGTATATATGTCTATATGTCTATAAATCTATATAACAATCTATCTATCTGCCTGTCTATCTATGTATTTGTCTATCTGTCTATCTGTCACACATTCTATGTATCAATCATTCTATATTTCTATTTTTCTAACTATCTATTTTTCTATTTCACAATAAAAAAAATCCCAAATAGCCTTAAAAAAATTTCTAGCTAAATGGGGGTTTCTATCGCTAAAGTGGATATAACAATGAATTAATGACAAAACCTTTCCCAAGCTAAAGTACTCATCGCTAAAAATTAACGAGGAATAATGTTACTAGCTAATAAATATTAGCGACGAAAACTCCCTTGCTAAATTAATAATTTTTCTAGCTAATTTTCTCCTTAATTTTAAGCTTCAGAAAATTTCCTAGCTAAATTAGCAAAGAAAATTTCCTAACTAAACTAGCATGGGAAAAATACCTATCTATTTTCTTTCCAAAACTATTTTCTCTATTTTATTTTTTTTTCAAAAAATTTAATTAAATAATTTTATGTTTTTATATTAAATTGAATAAAAAACAAAAACTATAAAAGACAATTTATAATTAACAAAAATAAAAATTAGTTAATATCTACCGATAGTACTTAAAGTATAATCTATCCATGAAATTGAAGTTGCTTTCTCTCCTCCAGCTCCTCCGGTCACCATCTTTATGCTTTGAAAAGGTTATTCTAGTGACGGCGCAACATGTCTATTGAAAAATTCATTTACTTGTACAAGCTTCATATGAGGAACTTTGTAGTACCATATCTATATGAATTTTAAACTAGTCAATCAAATTAAAATAAATAAATAAAGTATGTTTATATAAATATATAACACTATAGTATATATGTTAATATATACTGTAGTGTATATATACATATATACTAGCATTTTACTAGTTACATATATTACTGTAGTATATGTACATATATACTGCAGTATTATATGTACATTTAAACTGAGTATATATGTACATATATACTGTAGTACATGTACATATATACTTAGTATATAAGTAAATATAATTATACAGTATTATATGTACATATATTCAGAATATATATGTACTCAATATATATGTACATATACACTGAGCACATATACTACTGTAGTATTATATGTACATATATACTCAGTATATATGTACGTCTATACTCGGTATATACATATACTCCGTATATATGTATTTATATACTTGGTATATACATACATATATATTAAGTATAAACATAAATATATACTCGGTACATACATTCATATATACTCATTATATACGTTCATATATACTCGGTATATACATACATATATACTCAGTATATGCATATATAAGTACTATAGTTTATATGTACGTATATAATGCAGTATTATTTGTACATATATATAATCACATAGCCTCAGATGATACAATACTACAACAAATTAATATTATCCCATTTATACTTCACAAAGATGGCACAAAACTTAACTATCAACATAAATAAATGTGAAGTTTATTTAAATTTTAAAAATTATCTCTGAAAAGTCTTCAAGGAAAACCTGGAAGACAAGTCATGAGCCAGGCTTGGCACATCAAAGTTTGCATCTTACCTCCTCCCAACTAGAACTCTCTCCCGGTCCCAAGGCCTATAGGGGTGTTACTCTACTCCACCATGACCGAGCTGACAAGTAACAAAAGAACTGTCATATGAAATAAAGACTAATAGTCAGCTGCAGTAACCATCAACAAATAAATAAAAACTTGAACATAGAAAAATTGAGCACTCCACCTTGCTCATGTGCAATAAAGAATGATTAATATATTTTTTGCATAATAATTTTGAATAACTGCAATCTACACAACCCTTGTTTTACTTAGTTAAAACAAATACATAATAAAATTTTATTACATCTTCTTCATCAATGTATCTAATGACAGTGCATAAAGTATAATCTATTCGTGAAATTGATGTTGCTTTCTCTCCCCAATCTCATCTGATCACCATTTTTCTGTTGAGACAAAGTTGTCCTAGTCGCGGGGCACCATGACTAGTTAAAAATTCCATCACTTCTATGAGCTTTGTATGGGGAACATTGTGTTATCATATCTATATGAAAATTAAGCCTGTCAATCAAATAAAAATTAATAAATAAAAAAGTTCTATGTTGATAGATATATAATACTAAAGTATATATGTACATATATACTACAGTGTATATGTACATATATTCTACAGTGTATATGTATATTTATACTAGAATTTCACTAGTTACATTAATTACTATTGTATATGTACGTATATACTATTGTATTATATGTACATATATACTGAGTATATATATACTCGTATTTATAATACAGCTGTATTATATGTATATATACTATGTATATATGTAGATATATTGATTATATATCTATGTATATACTACAATATATATGTATATATATATATATATAGAAGTATATATGTACGTATATAAAGCTGTAATATGAACACATACTCAGTAAGTACGTTTAAGAAATATACTAGCATTTCTCTTATATGTACATATAAGAGAAACTTCTCATTGAATCAAGAAACTATTTTCAGAATGCTACTCTGTTCTAAATCTCTCATTAATATCCAAACATGTCAGGAACAATAGAGACATTCTAATTCAATGATCAAAGAATGCATATCATGTTTTCGTGTAAAAAAATAATCAGCAATGAACTAACCATGACCAAGGTACACAAACTCATGAGTGATGATAGGGTTTGAAGAAGTAAAACAACTAGACCACTACCTTCCATAGTTTCAATCATTCTTGCAAGAATATTTAGATTCAAGGCTTAAAATCCTACACAATTGAAAGGGAAAAAAAGAGTTATTAGCAGTTATGAGAATCTTAAACATAGTATTAGAAAGAAAAGAAAAGTAGAACTTGCAAAATACACTTGCCATAAGTATTTCCTATAATTATTTCAAAATCCTTCTACAAGCAATAGGAAAAAACTCTGCTTTCAAGAAACAAAGAGAAGGGATCAGTTTTATCTGGGTCAATCAGTTCCTCCAACTTTAGCTTTTTAATCTACTCAGTCAATTTTATCTTGTGGCATCATTATGCAAGTATCAAATTTGGATAGAAATAAAAAACAACTCTAATTTCTTAGTGATCATGGTATCAAATTTAGTATGTACGTATATCCTACAATATATATGTACATTAATTATGAGTATATATGTACATATATACTACAACATATACGTACATATAATACTGCAATATATACGTACATCTATATTGTAGTATATATGTACATATAATAGTATAGTCTATATGTAATATATACTGCACTAGTTTATTTACATATATACTCTGTATATCTACATATATTCAACAGTATATATGATAATGACTATATATGTACACATCTACTACAATATATATTATAATGAGTATATATGTACATATATACTATAGTATATATATACATATACACACACACATAAATATAATGACATAACCTCGGATGACACAAAACTACAACAAATTAGTATTATCCCATTTATACTTCCTAAATATAGCACAAAACTTCAAAAACTTATTTCTCTAGTTTATCCAGCCATCTCTCATGTATTGCAGTGCAAGAGAAGTGTTGGAGACAAAGCATTCATGGGGATTGAATAAATTGTTGGCATTACCAAAAAGTTGTTAATATAATTTCATGGTAAGAAAGGCTTCGTGTCATGGTCTCCCATGCTAGGTATCAGATGCAGACCAAGATTCCCTTGGAAAAATGGCTCTAAGAGCCACAGTTCCTCATGTTCAGCTCATCGTCATCCATGAAACTACGAACATGAAAGAGAAGGAGAACAAGAAAAATGCACTCATTTAATTGAATTTCATTAATAATCATAATGGCTATTAACATTTCAAAAGTTTAATTCCATAGTTGATCAATAATAACTAGTCACAAATCTGAACAGTGACAATATAGATCTACATGAAATATGTGTGTCAAGAACAAACCTACGGCGGCGTTTTACCAAAATTTTTTCTTTCATCTCAAAACTTCAGAAGCTAACATGATGTTCCCATCACTAGGAGGACTAGCCAAGCCTTTAACATACCTATATTATGCTAAAACTCTACCCAAAATATTCAGGTACACACAAACATATTCATAGATATTTAAAAATATTGATTATAAACATTAATAAACACAGATCTAAGTTGACAGTCATACAACTTCAAGAAATAACTAAAAGATGCCTAACAATGATGTTTAGAGAGAGGGTGTGTGTGCAAAAATAAAATTTTCCAGGAATAATGAAGATAATAGAAGCTTGGCCTCCTTTTGATCTAGCAGAGATCAGTAAAGATGAGACTCATGCATAGGAAGGACCATGACAAAGTCTGAATGCTTTTAATCAGAATTTGTTCATGTGTCTCACATCAGATGTCCTACAAAGATTCACATCACAACTACTACAACAAAATGCCACTCTCGTCGAGTCGATGTCATATACTCACTGCTTCTTATGACCTTCTATGGTCTCCAAATACATAGGATCATAGTCAATTGGTTGAAGATCCATAGAACCCTCAACTTGTTAAGAAGTAGCTGTCACAATCAATTAGTTACTATGATAAAATATGGAAAAATTCTATTATAGCTATACATAAAATAAATTTAATATTTTGCATTCCAAACAACTTTTAAAATTTATTGTAGTACTATAAAATTTTATTAATATAATTGATTCTTATAGCAATCATCTGAGACTTGTTGTCAACAAACTGACCATCCACTTTCTTCACATACATCTTTCTGAAAATCTCATAAAAATTAGAATCTCGACTCAATTCTTCACACTAGAGTATGTATTTATTAAATCATAAAATAACAAATGATAAAAAACTTTAATAAAATTAATAAAACCATGCATAGATTTTATTTATTAAGACTATTAGGTTAACCACTAAATATATAAATGTTTAAATTTTTAAAATTGTACCAAATCTAGAGCATGCTCAAAGCTCAACTTTGACCTTCTTTTGTGGTGAGACATTCTTGTACGTAGTCCGGCTACTTAATTCGTCGATTATTGCTAGAAATATTTAATTATTTTTCACATCTGACTCCTCCCAATGCTTAAGAGACTCTGGCCAGTCATCCTCAGATATAAATTCAGGTCTTTCTTTTATATTCTTCAATTTATGGACAAAATCAAATACCATTAAGTAGCTTTGCTCTCTCATAATGATTTTATCTTTCCATCAAATTTGGATGCCCATTTGGATGGATTCTATATATAGAAAAATCACAAAAAAAATTATATTAATAACAATGACATAATTATTTACTACTTAAAAAATAATCAACATAATAGTTAACTAATTAGATAATTAATTTTCAATGCTTTTGTTTCATTATCTTTACCTAAAAGTCATTAAAATTTGACTCTTTTGCCGATTTAGAAACTTTCTTCCATAAGAATGCTTTAGAATCAACCATTTTCTTGAAAAACTTTGTATTATAGCCGAACAAATGTGAGATGAAAAAAACCTGTACAAAAAAACCACTAACAAGAACATCATAATTTTATATTCAAGTAATATTTACATATTTCTTATACCTCTTAGCCTCAATCAAAATTACTAACTTAGCACTGAATGTAGAGGAAGACACAACATTTGATCATGTCTATGGTTCTGTAAATGGAAGAAATATTGGTGTAAAATGAGTGTTGAAGATGATGATGGATCAAAAGTGTGTGCATGAATGGTAATGGGTGATGGGCTATATCTAAAAAAGGTGATAGTAAAGGTGTCAATGATGGTGATGGTGATGGAAATGGAGATGGTGATTGTGATGTTGATGTCTAGATATGGTGGGTATAAGATGGTACTATATTTGCAAAATGGTGTAAAATACTAATGGATTTGGTCTAGTACTCCCTCCACGTCCACCTCCACCATGGCCATGTCTTTAGGTGCCATCTACTATACAAAAAATAAAAACATAGAACAAATAATAAAGATATGATGAATAACCAGGCATTTTAGAATAAAATACACCAATAGATTTCAACAAAATATAGAAAGTCCTTGATAGTTTAATATTATAATATAATTATAATATTTTAATTATCTGCATCACTATCATCCTTTAATGGATCTTCTGACATTTTGTTTGATTACAATGGAAGTTCTAACTCATCTTTAGATATAAATTTATCATCTTCAATTTCTATTAGGCCACCATTTGAGTAACATAAATTTTCTAGATCTTAATCTACATGCACAGGATCAATACTATTTATGTCATTTTTTTTGGAATGTCGGTGCAATAGCTAAGTATGTACTTCTTTGTGAGAGAGAGAAAGGGGGTGAGGGAGAGAGAGAGAGAGAGAGAGCGGGAGAGATAAAGAAAGGGGGAGAGAGAGAGGGAGAGAGCTGGAGAGTGAAAGAAAGAGAGGGAGAGAGAAAGCAAAAAGAAAGAGAGCAAGATATAAAATAGCGAGAGATAAAGAGAGAGAGAGTGACTCATAAAGAATGAGAGAGGGAGCGAAAGATACATAGAGAATGCAGTTTTAGAATGAAGAATTATATAAAAGAATAAAAAAGTTTCTCTATACAAACCTATCATTTATTACATATTTTGTTATACATAAGTTCATATATGAGACTGAGACCCAAGGGGTGGGGTTAGGTAAGAGTACTATCGTTAATTCAACATCGTGCTATATTGACCAATGTACACTCTCATGCTATGTGCTTACATATTGTTGATATTATATCTTTAGTCATTTATTTTCAAGTTAGTGCAACAAATTAGTATTATCCCATTTATAATTATATGTTATTATACATATAGTATATGTAGTTATAAATAGTTATATATAGTTAAACATATAGTTATATATATATACATATATAAATTCATACAAGTAGTTATATGTAGTTATACATAAATGTATACAAAGTTATAAACAAATATATAAATTTACATATATGTATACATATATGTACAAATAGTTACAAATATAGTTATATCTAATTATATAAAGTTTTATAAAGTTATACAAATATTTATATATAGTTATATACATATAGTTAAACATAATGTAATATGTTTTTACACATGTAATTATAAATATAGTTTTATGTTAATATACATATAGTTACCCATATAGTTAAACTTATATTTATAGATGTAGGTATATATATATATTTTTATAATTTTATATATTTATACATATAATTATCTATAGGTATAGATATAGTAAATTACTTTTATATATAATATATAAAAATGTATATTAAATATATGTTGTAAATTATATATTTAAATATAGTTATGTATAAAGTTTTTATAGTTATAGATATAGAAAGATACAATTATTTATAGTTATATATTATTATACATATAGTATATAGTGTTATAAATAGTTATATAGTTAAAGCATTTAGTTATATATAATATATATATATTCATACAATTAGTTATATGTAGTTATACATAAATGTATACAAAGTTATAAACAAATATATAGATTTACATATATGTATACATAGTTACAAATATGTTATATTTAATTATATAGAGTTTTATATTGTTATACAAAGATTTATATATAGTTATATACACATAGTTTACTAGCATATATAACAAATGAAAGTGGGGTGTGATTACTACAATCCTTGCTAAATTTTACTTCACTGAAATTTCTATGTCATGAGATTGCAATCTTTAATGTCATAATATTGTTAGCTATTGAATTCTACTCTAATATGTGTTTGGTTTTAATTTTATAATAATTTGGAACACAATAGTAAATAAAAATATTACACATTTGCATCATAAAAACCTGCAAAAAGATATTTAGAAAAACCTTAAAGAACATAATGGAACAAGACATCCAATTATTTGACAACGTGAAAAATCATATTTTAGATTTCATTTTGCTGAGTAAGGGTAGAAAGCATTACCTCAAATCAAACCCTCCTACATATATGATAAGCAATGAAAAGCAAGCATTCAATAATATATATATAAACAACTTTAAAAGTTAGCACACATTCGGGTGATTTGAAATCCATTAAACATTAAAAAAAATTAATCATAAAAAAAACTTCACACTTTTATATATACAAGTGTTTAAAATAATGTTATGTTTAAAATATTTTTATAAATGTTACATATATAATTATATATATTTACCCTTTTATAAATATTATATAGTATATATATCACATTTATATAAACATTATAAATATTTTATATTTATATAAAAATGTATATGTTATATAAATGTTTACAAATATGTATAAACATTTTATATGTTATATAAATGTTATATAAAAAAATATAAAAATGGATAATTTTATGTAAATGTTGTATAAATATTTATTAACATCTATACGTATGTATAAATATTTATATATAACATTATATGTTTATATAAACATATCTGTGTTTATAAATATTGTAATACGTTTATATATAATAAAGTATTGACATTTTAAAAATAATGTCATATAATTGTATAAATGTATAAATGTTTATAAATAATGTTATTTGTTTATAATATTTTTGGAGATAACAAAAACAGAACCAATAAATATTGATTTTGTTTTTTCCTTGAGATACAGAAGTAGAAAATATCATGCATAATTTTTTTTATTAAATTACAGAAGCAGAAAACAATAAGCATAATTTTTTTTCTTAAGTTACAAAAGCAGAAAACAAAATGCATACATTTTGTATTTTAAATCTATAAAACCCTAAAAATTTAAACAATAAAAAAACAAAGTTACACTTACCATTTGTTGTTTCATTATTAATGGATATTCAAAATCATATAGTGATAAAAATAGAAGAATGATGAAGAAAATTGGGGAAAAATTAAAAAAAAATTAAAACCAAATATTTTGTATAAACTAAACCCCGCCAATGGTAATCAAATTGAGAGAGACATACAGATGTATATAGTATTCTGAAGGAGAAGAGTAATGATAATATTACCTGGTGACAAGAAGTGGTCGAATTTATAGGTTGCTTCCATAATCCAGTTATGCTTCTCCTCTCTTCCTCTTCAAAAGATAGAAAAAATGTTTAAGTGATTAAATGCCTTAACATTTTTTTTCACGAAAACTAAAATTGTTTAAGTGATTGAATTTATCTCTTTTTTATTTAAAAAAAATGCTTCTCCTCTCTTCCTTTTCGAAAGATAGTAAAAATGTTTATGTGATTATTTGCCTTAACATTTTTTTTTCATGGAAACTATAAATGTTTAAGTGATTGAATTTATCATTTTTATTTAAAAAAAAGAGACAAAATATAAAAGTAAACTAAAATTATAAATATTAATAAATTTAAAAAAAAAATGAAATAGATTTTCTTAACCATAAATGATAATATTTCATAAAAAAATTAAATAATAATATATAATAATAAAGTATTTCATATAATATATATATATAATGGTTATAAATTTTTAAGAATATAATTTATTTTTTATGATTATAATATGAAATAATTATAAAGGAATAAAATGTCATATTATTTGATATAATGTATAATTTATAAAATTCCAAAATTATTTAAAGCTAAGAAGATCAATAAAAATGTCATATTTATTATTTTAATAAAAAGTAGAATATTATAATAGTAAAGATTTTACTCATTTGTTTAATTCTTATAAATTTCAATAGAGACAAAAAATAAAACTTGAATTAAAATCAACTTATGGTTAGTTTGGTAGTACTTTTTAAAAGTATTTATTGGATGAAAAATAATTTTAAGAATTTTTAGGACAAAAAAATTTCATTAGTAATTTTTTAAATAACTCTTTTAAAACCTAAAAAAACACTTGAAGTGTTCTTTTAATAACCACACTGAGATATTTATTTTTTTAATCATTAAAATTTTTTTGATGTAATTAAAACATCTATGTATTTATCTTTAAATATCAATTTATTTTATTTTATATTTTATGACAAATTAGAATTTTTTATCCTAAATTTAAAAATCTTTTTATAAAATATTTTTTAAAAGATTACTAGAATCATTAAAATATTTATTTTATTTTAAATAATATAAATATTTATTTGTTTATTAGTTAATTTAGATATTTTTATAATTTTTTATTTATTCATACAATTAATTATTTTACCATTTTTGTAGTAATAATTTTTATGAATGTTTATTTATTAATTAAAATATCTTTAAAAAACATTATAATTATATAATTAATTATTTAAAGGTTTTTATATAATATTTATTATCATATTAAATATTTCATAAAAATAATATGTATTGATTTATAAAAATTTTATAATAATAAAAATAATTATTTTAGTCATTATTAATATAAAATTTTATTTGTATTTATATATATTTGAAATTATTTTTTTTATAATATCCTATTTTTATAATTATATGAGGTAAATGTGTCTTTCAAGAATTGCTCATCAATAGGCCACGGCATACGTTTAATATAGAAAATTACATAAAATATTAAAACAAATAATATAAAAAAAATTAAATAAATAAAGATTAATGACAAAAATATCCCCAACCTAAATAACAACAAAAAATCCTTAGCTAAATGCATATATTTTGTTAAAATTATCATTTAAGAAATAGTCACTTGTAATAAAATATAAAATAGTAACAAAAAATTCAGACAATTATTTAGCAACGAATAATGTCTCGATCTAATTTACTAGGGAAATTTCATCACTAATTCTATTGCTAGATTTTCCTCTTTTCATTACACGAAAAATTATGAAAGAATTATAAGGGATTATGTCTCGATCTAAATAACTAGGGAATATCCATCACTAATTCTATTGCTTATTCCATCTCTAGATTTCTCACTTTTCATTGCATGGGAATTTATAAAAGAAATAGTGACGGATTATGCCTCGATCTATTAGCTAAAAAAATTTTATTGTTAAATTTCACATTTTTCATTGTACAGAATTTTATGAAAAAAGCAGTGATGAAAAATTTTCAATTGAAAATTTCCATCATAAATTTTTATTTCAATGTAAAATCAAAAATCTCTTGCTATTCCCTAGCTAATCCCATGCTATTTAGTTAGGGATTATTCCCTAGCAAAATTTCCCTAGCTAAACTAACATTAGCTTGTAGTGAGATAGATAGATCTATAAAGAAAGATAGATAGGTACAAAGAAAGACATATAGATAAATTGATTGATAGATAGATAGAATGAGATATATATATAGTCAGATAGTTAGAAAGACATATAGATAGACAGACATAAAGATAATTAGACAAATAGATAGATAGAGAGATAGACAGATAGATAGATAAATAAATAGACAAATTTTAAAAAATAGATAAATAGGTAGACATATGGACAGATAGATAGAGAGAGAGATAAGCAGGTAGACAAATACATAGATAGATGAAGAGACATATAGATAAATATAATAGATAGAGAGGTATACTGATAGATACAAAGATTGATAGTAGACAGTTAGATAGAGAGAAAGAAATAGAAATAGATAGATAAATGAATATATAGATAGATAAATAGATAGATAGATATAGATGATGAAGATGATAGAAGATAGATAGATAGATAGATAAATAGAGATAGATAGATAGATAGAATTGATAGAGATATAGATAGATATTAAGATTGATAGATGACAAGACATATAGATTGATAGAAGATAGATAGATAAATAGACTAATATACAAAAGATATATAAAAATAGATAG